>KI919391.1:41934-59305 GCA_000473525.2 Anopheles melas | reverse complement strand
ACACACACACACACACGTACGACCTTTTGGCTCCTTCGACTAGCCGCTACCGAGCTGGTACTTCATGCTTTGCAATAGCACCGCTCACAGCAACCCTTGACATCTAGTGGGACGATAAATTCACTCCACCGACCGTGCCGTGTGTCCTTTATGCTCTCGCCACTATGCACCCACGGACACAGACTGCACACACACGTGCGCACAAACTGCACAGACACACACACACACACGCACGGACACACACACTTTGAAGATGTACCATTAAAAGAACACACCTCTTTACATCGCAAAGTGCGAGGATCTTTGTTTAAAAGAAACTAATAAAAAGAAGCTTCCGGTTGAAAAGAAAGAGAAACACGAAACGGAAATAGGTTTAGATGCTTCTTAAACGATGACACACTAGTTTTCTTCTCTCTTGCTATGCAGCCAATGCCTTTGGCCACTGACTAAAGACTGGCTTTCCTCCCGCCCTGCTTGCCGTAGACGAAAACCCTACGGTTGATATTCTCCTGTGCATTGGAAATCTAATCACAGCAAGCGAAAGGTGTCGCACAGTGACGATATGTGTCAATGGCTACACACATAAATCACAAGAAGACACTCCGCGCGCCACATCTACCCCACACGCAAACATGTCTGCATTGCACAACGTGGAGAAGAGAGAGAGAGAGACAGAGGCTTACTAAAGACGGCAAGCATCGGGCACAGCAAGAGAAGAAAGCAAATTCTTATGCGGTAAAAACCTGTGACGAACAGACCGCGCGGATACACCCAAGACCCACCACATTCACTTGGAACTTGGTACCCACTCACCCCCCACACAAGTCACACACAACGTAAGCAAACAGCGAATGAATAGTGGCAGCTGGCAGGTAAACGTCGCTGGTGCTACTGCTGCACACTAAAATACCACAACACACCCGCCAGCCAGCTGGTGGTGCAATTGGTGCAGCAGGAGAAACCCCCGTGTCGGGTCTCCTGGTGCAGTATACGTACGAGGGGATGCTGTAAAATAACACTCGCGGCCCAAGACTTTCGCACCGCGCACACGTCCGCTCGGTACGGTTGCTAGAAAAACATAGAAATAACACGAAAAATAATACGCTGTAAACAAAGTGTGGCGAGCGGGCAGGTTGGTACGACGAGGCAACTGTCAAAGTGCCTGTTGACAGAGCAGTGCTGGTTTGACAATAAAGGATAGGGGGAAAAAGTGAAAATTGATTCGATATGTGGCTCAATTTGTGTACAAGATTATTATTTTTATTATTTTTAGCTCAACTAGATCTTAAAGTGATCAATTCAGTGTCAAACTACTCTAGAACCTGATATTTCTAAACTCTCAATTTGACAAATTGGTTATCAAATTCAAATGTAATTGACATACCTGCTGTTCTGCCCATTTGTCCTTGTAACTGTCAAAATCAATATTTTTGAAATAAAAAAAAGGTAGAAAATATGTGATTTTGCTCATAATTAGCATGTTGAGCATCAAAAAATGAATGTAATAGCATAAAAACTTCAAACTCTTCAATATTTTCCCAAATCTATTCCTTCAAATGTCAAATCACTCCAAATGGCAGTACCTGCCCTTCTGTGACCTTGCGGCATATGTCATCTGCAAAAATGTCAACAAACTCATGCGTGTTTTGAAAGCATGCGGCATGGTGTGCCGTGTTTAAACAGTTTTCTTTCCCCAAAAACAGTGTAAAAAAGCCACCGGACGCAACCATGGCGGACGATAGTTCCCATACCGAGGCCAAAAAGGCCCACAAGAAACGCCATTCCGGTAAGTAAGCTATACATAGTGGCCCTTGAACCATACTCCCAAAAGTGAGTGTTTCATCTTCATCTCCTCCCTTCCTTCCAGGCGTAAAGGCGGACAAAAAGAAGGCTAAAAACAAACCGACCGATCGGACCAAGAACCCGAAAGCGTTCGCCATCACGAAGGCCCGTTCGGCGGAGAAACGCTTCCGGTACAAGGAGGACATCATCACCAAGAAGCAGCACATCCCGCTCGTCGACAAAACGCCGGAAGAGCCGCCGCCCGTGCTGATCGCCGTCGTCGGTCCACCGAAGGTCGGCAAAACCACGCTCATCAAGAACTTGATCAAAAACTTTACCAAAACAAGCGTGACGACCATAAACGGCCCAATTACGGTGGTCACGTCGAAGAAGCGGCGCATTACGCTGCTCGAGTGCAACAACGACATCAACAGCATGATCGACGTGGCCAAGTGTGCCGATCTCGTGCTGCTGATGGTCGACGCAAGCTTCGGCTTCGAGATGGAGGTGTTTGAGTTTCTGAACATTTGCCAGGTGCACGGAATGCCGAAGATTATGGGCATCCTGAACCATCTGGACGTGATCAAGAACGCGAAGGCGCTGAAAATGCAGAAAAAGGTACTGAAGCATCGCTTCTGGACGGAGGTGTACAATGGGGCGAAGCTGTTCTACCTGTCCGGGCTGATCCACGGCGAGTATTTGCGGAACGAGATCCGCAACTTGGGGCGATTTATAGCGGTGATGAAGTTCCGGCCGCTTAGTTGGCGCGGAGCACACAGCTACATCGTGGCGGATCGCATGGAGGACATTACGAACGCGGAAGAGATTCGCTTGAATGCCAAGTGCGATCGGAACGTGGTGCTGTACGGGTACGTGCGCGGTGTTCCGCTGAAGAAGGAGAACATGGTGCACATTGCCGGGTTGGGCGATATGCCGATCGAGGAGCTGAGCACACTGCCCGATCCGTGCCCGCTGCCGTCGGGCGAGAAGAAGCGGAGTTTGATGGAAAAGGAGCGCCTCCTTTATGCGCCAATGTCCGGCGTCGGTGGCATCGTGTACGATAAGGATGCGGTTTACATAGAGCTGTCCGGGTCGCACAGCCACAGGAAGGGTGTGCCGGACAGCGAGCAGCAACAGATTGTCGATTCGTTCATCGAGAAGAAGGAAACGTTCGATGTGGCGATCGAAAACCAGGAGTTTCGGCTGTTTAGTGGCGGAGCGGTTATAAAGTCGTCCGATTACGTCGATGATGCGAAGCGCGTTGAAGACGACGAGTCGGACGAGGACGATCGAGAGGAAGATGAAGATGAGGAGGAGGATTCCGGGTTGGAAGACTCGGAAGACGATGAGGCGGAGGTTGGGAAAAGCGCACGCCTTGGTTGGATACCGGAGGAAGGTGAAGATGATGGCGAAGAGCGTGAGGATGATGATGAAGATGATGATAACGAGAACGAGGAAGACGATGATTCAAGCGGTGAGGAGGAGGATGTGAACGATATGGACACGCTGGGGCGAAAGTCACGCACCAGCGGGTATCTCTCTTCGGACGATGATGAGCAAGCCGACGCTTCCGGTGGTAACACGATGGCCTGGAAAGATGGTCTAGCGGCCCGGGCCCGCAAAGACTATCTCGAACGGTTGGCCACCAACAAAAACTTGATGAAAATAGTGTACGGAGTGTTTAGCAAATTCCACAAACGCCAACAGCAACAGGCGGCCGAAGCGGAGGAAGGGGCCGACTCGGAGGACGACGGACTGCTCGGTGGCATTTTCAAGAGCGTTAGCCAGCGGCAGGCCGAGCTGCAGAAGAAGAAAAGCGCGCAGGATGTGGATGAGTGCTGCTTCTTCGAGGAGTACGGCGATGGGATTCGCGATTGGACGAGCGAGCAGAACAAGGACCTGATCCGGAACTGCTTCGTCACGGGCAAGTGGAAAGCGTCCGAGGATGCGGAGGAGCTGCTCAAGCTGGACGATATGAGCGACGGGGATAGTGATGTGTACGGGGATTTTGAGGATCTGGAAACGGGCGAAAAGCACGAAGCACCGAAGGGAGCTAATAAGAAGCCAGCGGGAGGAAAGGGTGAAGAGAAGGCCGAGGATGGTGATGAGGATGGGGCGGAGAAGGACGATGAGAAGTCGCTGAAGCGCAAGGCGACCCGAGTGGAGGAGAAAAACATGTCCCGTGCGGAGCTGATGGCGAAGAAGATGAAGCTGAAGGCCAAGTTCGACTCGGAGTACGACAACCCGGAGCGGGACGATCAGCACATCGAGGGTGACCATCAGTACTACGAGAAGCTGAAGGCGGACGCGCTACGTCAATCGGAGCTGAACAAGAAAGAGTTCGCCAACCTGGACGAGGACGTGCGGCTCAACATCGAGGGCCACCGGGCGGGGCTGTACGTGCGCATGTGCTTCAAGAACATTTCGGCCGAGTTTGTGGAACACTTTGACCCGTCCTATCCCGTGCTGATCGGGGGGCTGAACATGGTGGAGGAGAACGTGGGGTACGTGAACTGCAAGGTGAAGAAGCACCGCTGGTACAAGAAGACGCTGAAAACGGGCGATCCGTTGATCATCTCGCTCGGCTGGCGCCGCTTCCAAACCGTCCCGATCTACGCCAAGGTGGAGGACGACTTCAAGCATCGCTACCTGAAGTACACGCCGAACCACGTGACGTGCAGCATGAGCTTCTGGGGTCCGATCACGCCCCAGAACACGGGCGTGCTGGCGATCCAGACGGTGGCGTACGATCAGAAGGATATGCGCAAGCTGGGCTTCCGAGTCGCGGCGACCGGCGCGGTCAGCGAATCAGACAAGAATGTGGAAATCGTGAAGAAGCTGAAGCTGATCGGTACGCCGGACAAGATCTTTCAGAAGACGGCCTACATCAAGGGCATGTTCAACTCGCAGCTCGAGGTGGCCAAGTTCGAGGGCGCCAAGATACGGACCGTGTCGGGCATCCGGGGGCAGATCAAGAAGGCGGTCCCGCCCGAAGGTTCGTACCGTGCGACGTTCGAGGATCGCATCCAGCTGAGCGATATCGTGTTCTGCCGCACTTGGTTCCGGGTGAGTGTGCCGAAGTTTTACGCACCGGTGACGAACCTGCTGCTGCCGGCGGACCAAAAGTCGCAGTGGGTGGGCATGAAAACGTTGGGCCAGCTGAAGCGCGAAAAGAACATCCAGTTCGAGCCGAAGGAGGACAGCACGTACAGCAGGAAGATTGTGCGCGAAAAGTTGGCTTTCCGGCCGCTGGTCATACCGAAAAGTTTGCAGAAAGCGCTGCCGTACAAGGACAAGCCCAAGCTGGGGCCGCTCAAGCCGAAGAAGTCGTTCGAAAGCGAACGGGTGGCGGTCGTGATGTCGCCCCACGAGCAGAAGGTGAGTCGACCGTTTGTCGGAACGAGACCAACATTTTAAATTAACGATTTTCTTGTTTTCAGGTGGCAAAAATGATGAACATGATCAAAACGAACTACAAAGCGAAGCAAAGCAAACAGCTGCGCCAGACACGGGAGCGGTCGAAGAAGTTCAAGAAGGAGCTGGTGAACGAAAAGTTTAAAAAGCTACAGCGCCAGAAGGATCTAAAGAAGAAGGTGTTCCGTGCGATCAGCAAGATGGATGCGCAGAATGAGGAGAAAATGAAGAAGGGCAAAAAGTGATTCTTTTTCTATTTTCTGTTGCTGAAATTACCTAGTTTAAAAAATAAAAACAAAAAAGTTGAAAAAATAACGACCATTTTCGGACAACTTTCGCACGTTCGAAAATGCCGCCACGCGCGCGCGGTCCTGTCTTTCGAAGCTCCCGCATCCCGAAAGGGGCGCAATCACGTTGCCATGCCAACGCCGCAAAACAAATAGGCTGTGGAAAACAGCTGAAAATTTCCATCCACTGTGCCTTTAGCTTCACTTCGCAGCCAAGTTTCTGTAGTGCAGGACGTACGCCGGTGTGCTGTATTGTCCAGTAGTGTTGCGATCCTGACGGCATCTGTGTTTTTTTTCCTCTCTCTCTTCTATGTGGTGTTGCCTCTCCCATTCCCCAGCATCAACATCAACAGCAGCATAGGGACGCTGTTTACTCTTCGATTTCGGTGTACAAAGTTGTGTGTTGGAAAAATTCAACGTGTGGCGCCCACCCAGTATAATGTCGACGGCATTGCGTTCCTCGTGAGTATACCGTTGCGAAGCGTTGATTTTGAGGCGGATTGCCCTGCGGGAGGACTCATCCTCCCTGCCCAAACGAGGAATATCATGTAACAACGATAGGAAAGTGGCCAGGCAAATCGTAATTGCCGTGTGTGTGCATCGGCGCTAAGTTCCATTTTCCGGTCAACTCCTCACGGTGGTGGTGAGTGATCGTGACAGTACATTCGCTCCAAGTACACTTAGTGAAAATGCACTGCGCTCATCATTTTCCACCGTCATTCACATATGCATTTTTTATATACACAGTTTTCTTTTCGCCCAACTCAACCAGTGCCTACTATGTGGATATATCCTTGCGGAACGGGAACTGGTGTTGGTTGTTTTCTTGTCGCCCCCAGCTCATACCCCCTGTCATCGTCCTCCGTCGCCCCAAATCACTTTCACCCTTAGTAACGGAAAACATTCCCTTTCGCTCGCTTCACCTTTGCACCTTTCGGCTCCTGCTGCCCCCGAGGGGGTGGAGGGAAGAAAACAACAAACTGCTGCTAGTGCTGCTGCTTATTATTCAAACGGCACAACATGTTAGCGAGTGGCTGGGCAACTGGGCAAGGACCTGTTTTTATTTACCAAAGTAAACATCATTGCCTTGGTCAGTTGTGCGCCGTGCGGTGTTCACCGTCATTAGATCGATTTAGGGGGTATTTTCTAGCAGGATTCTTCCTTATCATCTTTTAAATGAATTTGGATCACTCACACGTGCCTTAGGATTTCGAAAATTACAAAACAGTGATAATCTAATTTGCACTTTGCTCCCGTTCCACAGCTATTCTATGCAGAGTATGGAAAGTCTCTATTCAAACAGCTCCAAGTTTTCCGCCCTGCACCGACGCAAGGTTGCTGCTAGGCAACCGGGCATGGTGCTAGCGTCCGACAGCGATGTGCGGCACCGGGTAATGTCGGCGCGCATGTTGCGCCTGAAGCAGTTGCAAAACCAGCTCGAAGCGGCCAACATGGTCATTGCGGTAATTGTTTGATTGTTAATATTTAAACATATGGAGATATTCATTCCTGGCCTCTCTTTTCCCTTGCAGGAGCTGACCAAAGATAATCGGGTGCTGAAATCGGTACAGAAGCGCCAGGATTCGGCACTCTCCAAGTACGTCAACTCGAACGCGGAGCTGCCGAAGCTGCTCAACTCGCACGCGGAAGAGGTGCGCACGTGGCAGACGAAGTATCGCAACCTGCAGAACCAAAACAAGGAGCTGATCAGCAAGCTGAAGGCGAAGGATGCCCACATACTGACGATCACGGACCAGAACAAGCATCTGGTGCAGCTCAACAAAGATAAGTATGTGTGGGGCTGATATTAAATAGCCACGGGTCATCTAAATATCTTTATGTTTTCACCTCGGCAGACATTTAGAAGAACGCGAAAGACTGGCCGACAGGGTGCGGTACCTAGAAAACAGGCTCATGGAGAAGGACAACGATGCCAAATTACTCTCTAGAAGGATTCAGCTCGATTCGAAAAATTTCAAAGCCCAACTGCAGCAGGAAATGCTGAAGCAACGGGAGCTGGCGCAGAAGCTCGAGCGCACGCAGCATGAAGTCAACCGGCTCAACTCTGTCATTGAGGTATTGTTGAATTAGAATATTCTCTCAATATTGGATTTATGTTGATTCTTGCCTTTTTTGCTTGTAGATATACGAGAAACGCACTCCTTCGACGCTGTTGAAGAATAGCAACTTTCTGATGAAGACGTCCAAACCATCCTCAGGACAGCAGCAGCAACCACCACAGCCAATGCAGCAGCAAATGATTCGATACGGAAACGGTTCTTCGCACAAATCCCCTTACCCGGTAAGACGGCAGCTTGTAAAGCATGTATTTTGTATTTGTGTGTGTGTGTGTGTGTGAATGAACGTTTTTCGTTCCATTTTGCAGAACTTTTCCGAACCTTCCCCGGTAACGAACCTGGACATGAGCCCAAAGGTGAAACCAAACGCTCACGAAGGAGGCGAAGGGGACAAATCACCCACTCCCAGCCCGAGAATACTGCAACCCTTGTCGCCCCGGGATGAGGAAACGCCTTCCGCTCACCAGGCCTCCTCCAAGCTTAGGAAGAGACACAGCTCCAGAAAGCACAAGGGCGACGCACAATCGGACGAGACCGGCACGAACGGAAAGCCGGACGGAACGGCGGAGCACCAGTACGACGAGGGCATGTGCTCCGAGTTTAACCAGTACGCGCTGGAGCAGGAGGCCGAGTTTGACAAGGCCATCGCGTCGGAGCTGTTCCGGCTGCAGACGGAAATGGGTCCCGGTGCTGCGGCCAAGCTGCTGAAAGGCCAAACCGTCAAGCGGTACAGTGCCACGACGGAAACGTCCTACGAGGATGACTACGAGACGGACTTGTCGCCGGAGAAGAGTGTCGACCATCTGAGCGAAATTTTCGAGCATAAGGCCCACATCAGCGAGCTCGAGGAACAGTTCCGTGAGGCTGGCTCGTCGGCCGCCACCACCAACGGATACTCGGCCGGCAAGGACAATGGCAAAGGGCGAGCGGTGAAGAAGCGAGTGATCAATTCGTCCGAAACGAATGATTCCGACTCGGTGGAGAGCGGCAGCCGATCGTCGGCGGCAAGGGATCTGGAAGCGATGAAGCAGGAGATGCATCAAAGTATACTGAAAAAGGAAGCGCTGCTGGACACGTTCTGCGACGAGCTGCAGCACGGTAAGGAGCCGTCGAAGGTGGTGGCGCCGCTGCCGCCCTCGCTCAACCGGCCCAAGCTGGACAACACCAAGCGCGTGCAGATCGATCCGAAAAAGAAGCAAAACTTGCTGGAAGTGTTGAAGGCAATCGATGGTGATAGTTTCGAGAAGTGAGAGGCTGAGGTGTGAAACCGGAAGCTGCCCGCCCCTTGGCGCACACATTTTCGAGCGTTTTCCGAGTGTGGGCTAGTGGTGGGCAATGAAATTGATGAATCCTATTTATGTAGGCAGTAGTGTGTGGTGGTGTTGGTGGTTAACGCCAGGGACAGTGTAGAGATATATTTTTTAATAAATCGTATCTTTGAATGGAATTTAGCTGTTTTTTAGCCATATTTTTATACTTCATCCATTTTAGCTGTATTGCGCACCGACTTAACGGATTTCTGTTCGTTATTGCAGTTTTGAATTCGTTCAGCTGCAGCCGACGCACGTTTAGACCAGTTTTATACCACCACTTCACTGACAGCCGATTTGATGTCTGGGGAAGAAACGTCAAACAAAAAGCCATCAACAAAGCGTTTGCTGGACGGCGTGCTGCGGCGTGAATTTTCCAGAAAAAGTATCTCGAATTTCAACACACTTTTCCACGATGGATGATGGCGATTACGATAACGATGAGTAAGTGAAGCCGTCTTCCTACGACTGCGCTTGTTTGCCTAATGAAACACATCTTGCTTTTTTTCCGATTTTCCCGACGTGCGCAGTGTCGGTGGGGATGAGTTCGACGATGTCGAGGAGGACGACAACATTGACGAGCTGAACCAGGAGGAGGATGGGGATAATATCGAGATCATCAATCCGGGCCAGGCCGGCGGTGGTGTGCCGAAGAACAAGCGCATCACGACCAAGTACATGACGAAGTACGAGCGAGCGCGTGTGCTCGGTACGCGCGCCCTGCAGATCGCCATGTGCGCACCGATCATGGTGGAGCTGGAGGGCGAGACGGACCCGCTGCAGATAGCGATGAAGGAGCTGAAGCAGCGTAAAATTCCCATCATCATCCGGCGCTACCTGCCCGACTCGTCGTACGAGGACTGGAGCATCGACGAGCTAATTATAATCGACCATTAAAAGAAAGTGTTAAGCAGGGGAAGTTTTAACAATTGTATATTATATTAAGGTGGAAAAATACACAGTCTTCTCTACACAGGCTGCAAACAGGATGGACTTGTGGTGGTAAAAATTAAGCTAACTCCAGGTAAATCCACCCGCCTCCTGGCTGTACAGCAGCCGCTCCGTATCGAACACGGAATCCTTCGTGGCGCGGCACATGTTCTCGACGATGCGCTTGTTCAGCCCACAGTCGGACAGGTTCTCCTTGCCAAACACTGGCCCAGCCAGGGCGGATGCATCGTTCTCCTTGTCCGCGTCGCTGATTAGCTTCTGGGAGGCGGCACACAGTGCCGCCGTGCTCGGTACAGTAGCCATCGTAACGCTGTAGTTGTCCTTGCTCTCGCACAGCAGATCCGTCACGTACGGCAGGATGTGGGGTAGAACCACCCCCTGCAGCTCCGTACTGTGGTACTGCTGGCCATCCATCTGGATCTTGCTCGAGCGGGTCTGAAGGGTGCGAAGTGTTGCGCCAGCGAACGATACCGGCGCCAGCAGGGTCGGTGGAATGCCCGCCAGCCTGCCCACCTTTGCGATGGTGCTCTTAGCGTTGAGTAGAAAGTTAAAGAACGCCTGACACTCGGGGCCTTCGATGAGGACGAGCGATTGATCGCTGTAATCGGATCCGCACTCCCGCTTCTGCTGCTTCCTTCGGTGGACATCGCTGATTTTGCGTATTTCTGCCGCATCCACACCCATACTCTCCAACCACTGCTCACCATCCATATCGTCGTCGTCCTCGTCCTCCTCTCCATCCTGCTGCTCTCCTTCCAGTGAACGATCGTTGGCAAGCTCTTCGTTCGGTGCCGTTTGCGATTGCTCTTCGGACGAGTTGGAGAAGCTGCTGTTACCGATGCCCGATTCCGACGAACGGTTGTGCTGGTCCTGTGTCTGTGTCGTTGCTCCCTTTTTAAGCGGCATTGTGAACTCGATCTCTTCCTGCTTCAATGCCGCCCGCATTCCCCTCGTGGTGGGTGTGAGCAGTGCGTGCGTTTCCACTCGTCCGCCGATACCGGCCGCCCGGAACAGCACGGTGAAGGAGTTGGCACAGAGATAGAAGTAGGGACACTGGCGAGCCCGCACCAGCTGAAACAGGTTGCGGAAGCTTATGATCCACTCCTTCGCTAGCACGTTCCGGATCGATTCGTCCACCAGTGGAGCTTGGGTGTTGTTGTTGCGCGAATTCCTTGGGAAAAGGGTAAACCATGGCAGGTACGGATGTTGCCAGTAGAGGGTGGCCTGATAGAACCGGGCCCCTGGGGAAATGTCCATCCCGGTGGAAGACTCCTTCGAATCGATGCAACGTACGAATGAGGTTAGGCCGCTCGCTTCCTGGTTGGTTTTGAGATTCGTGCCCGGTATCGGCGTTCGGCAGATGATGCGCAGCTTGCTCTTGATGCTCCAGTGGATCGGGGCGAACTTGCTCGCTTTGCACTGTTCCTCCTCCGGTTCGGCTGGTAGGTACTGTTCTACTGGGCAATGGTACTGCTGAAAGCGTGTCTCAATGGCGGCAGGCGTTGTGCTGGGAGCTTCCAAGTTTGGCACGACGCCTGCTGGTTGCGGTTTGTTCAGCAGCTCGAAGATGGTTGAATCTCCAACGTCCTCGAGCTGACTCGTGGTGTGTGCTTCCTTCTGTCGTTTGGCCGCTGGATCAACCGCTCTGAATGCAAAACAAAACAAAAAGACAAATAACGAAAAAAGTCTTCCACTGCAGCTTCTTCTAACTTACCTCGAGAATGGATTCTTTCGCTTCGGGTTCGCCTCAAAACGATTCGCAAGTGGATCATCACTTCCGGCGGACGATTGGTTCGGTTTCGCACCACCACCACCACCTCCGCCACCTCCATCACCTTTCGATTGATTGTTGATGCGGTCCTGCAATGCTCGCTGTTTCCTCTTGAGCCGTTGCATTTTCAGTATATCTTCCGGCCGCTTCCATTGCGACGGGTTCGATAGCATACCTTCGGTGTTGGAGTTCATTTTGCTGGATCCCGGAAAAGGGGGTGGAAAATACGTGGACCGTGGAACTAAGAGCGCGCAGGCAGAGAAAATGATGCGACGCGATTGTTTACATCTGCCAGCTGTCACAGACGTTGGTAGCAAAAAGGGAACAACAAGCAAAAGAAGAGTCGCAGTACGGTGGCTGGTTTCTTTAGTTTTGCAATAGATGGCGCCACTGTTGGATTGAATTCAAATTTGAATGTAGGCAGTGTCGTTATTTCAAAATAACGCACGTGGCTAGGAATCTTGGTCAATAAAACAACCAATAGACTTTAGATTCACAATTCAAGTTCATGAATGTGGTTCTTGATTGCAAACACTTTTTGTTAAGTTACTGTTAACAAAAAATATATACGACAATACGATTATCCTAAACTGAAGGAATGTTGAATGTTTGGTGTTTGCTAGCGCCTGAAGGTATGCAAAATATATTCTCCATTTTGCGCCTGAAGGTATACAATCGATAAAAATATCAGGAATTTGAGTTTTTTTTATAAATTTACTGTAAAATAATACGTTTGTCTTGGTCTTCAACGTAAGCATTGTTAATATTTTTTGTAAAGGTAAAAATTACACCTCGCCAATTCTTTGCTTGCATTGGCTTAGGAACTCGTGGGCTGTATATGTTTATTAGTTGATTTTATTGATATTTATTTAGATTTAAATTTTGTTTCAGTGTCTAAAGATTTTTTATCAAGCTGAGTAAAAAACTCAAATCAATTTACCAATATCATTTTTTCATCCCTTCATTGATCATTGATCTTCACTTTTCATCCACATTTTTAACTTATTACCAGTCACTAAGAGCTTTAAGAGTTTAATTTGAAAGAAAATTTGAACTAAATAATGGTATTCCTGAGGTTAACCTTACTCTACCATACTCAACCTTGTTGAGATCTACCTTACTCAACATATGCAATCTATACGATAGCAACAGAACTACCAAATAATTTACGGCTTAAATCGCAAGCTATGGTCATTCAAATTTTAAGAAAAACTCCATTTATTTTTGGAACTCAAATGTATCCAATAGGAAAACCTCAGCTCTAACTGTGAGGATTTCTTTCCTGGCGTGAAAGATAAAGCTATTATAGTATTAAGCTTCCATTTTTGCATGCTTACTTCCTGCTTTTTTGCTCTCCCCTTTGCTACGCCTGTCTCCCTTTTAAGACCGCTTATCCTTCCCCCGCGCGCAGTAATGCACACTCGAGAAGGGGGCTACCGCCTGCACATCAATGTCTTCATTTAGGGTTTTTATTTGGTTCCTGCTTGCTTCTTCCAGAACCACCTGCGTTTGCTGGCTTGTTGCGGGTGAATGTTTTTCCTATCAGAGCTCGTTGAAGTGGTTGATTTTTACTTCAACAACACCTAGCAAACAAAGTACTGCACAGGGGATGTGGGGGTAAGACTGCAGCAGTAAAGGGAAAAGTCTTTCTTACCTTTACCCCGGTCGGTACCGGCTCGTGCGGCCCACCGTAGCAAACGATCGTGAGAACATTCTTCTTCGGTCCGCGAGACTAAAGATAGAAAATACTTAAAGTATGTTTCTAAATCGTATTGGATCTGCATAAAATTTGAATACGCTTAGGAAATGGAAGTTTTCTCTCCCTCCTCTCGTTTCCTGGGGTTTACTCTCAACGAAGGGAAGGCCAAAGTCCTGTTCAGTCCCTCCCTCCTCCCGTCTCTGCCGTCAGGCAATGGTGCGTAGGTTTTTCTACGCTAAGAAGGACAGTTTGTTGCCACTTGCTTGTTGGCGTGTCGGGGAAAAAACCAAACCGGGGACGATTTTGCTTTCACGTGCAAAGATTCCTGCCTGCCGGAAAAACGGCGTGGAGCCCCTTCCGCGTTGAAGTGAATGAAAAAGCTTTAAAATTTTATTTATTTGTCTGCTGATTTCGATGTCTGATTTTTGTGTGTGTGTATGTGTGTCTGCAGTTGTTCGCTTCCCTGTCGTGGCGTTTTTTTTGCACTCGCATTAAGCCAACGGTGTGTCAAATGGTAGGTACCTCCTCCCCCATCTGTCGCCATTGTAACATCTTCCGGATTTAGCACGTTTGTGTGGTACTGTTTTTGCTTTCCTTCCATTCAAAGTCTGTTGCAAAAAAAAGAGAGAATAGAAAAACGCCGGAGCCCAAAGAATATGTTTCAATCTGTGTCACTTTAACGCCCACGGTAATGTGGCGTTCTCTGCTTTTTTGGTCGCAATGTTGCGCCACTTTGTATCGGATGTGCAGATGACAAGCAGATAAATTTATCTATCATCGGGGCTTTTCATGTTCCAAAGGTTTGACGTGTTTTTGCTGGGCTTACAGGGAAGAAAATTGTTTTTTTTTTTCGATTTAACACAGTTAGTACATATGTGATTTCATGGAAAAGTTTAAGTGAATAGCAGTAAAACTGGTGATAAATTGTATAATTTGCTATTTCCAATGCTTAAGCCCCTTTATGTAGGCTATGTTGCACAGCCAAACGCTATTTAAGGTAAATAAAATACTATTTAACACAGTTTACAAGTATTTTAACAGGTTTAACTCTTTAGAAAATATTAATCTTTTATCTTTTTCACCTTAAAATGTAATTATTCTTGCATGCAAACAATAAAAGATGATACATAATCATGCTATTGCATACCTTTAGGCGCTGAAGGTGAAGGTGTAATACCGACAAAGGTAACATATTACTTTCCCTTGCTTTCTGCAATTGTTCTTGTTTGATTGTTCATGATTTGTACTGGAGCGGCAAAAAAGATAGAAGATTATGATTTAAATTGAAGATAACATACTCCATTAAAGATCTGTGCGTAATGAACACCTAAATGTAGGCTAAGTTGTGTAGTAAAATGCAGCTTTTAAGCATTACAAGCTTTGTTTTTCGCAAAATTGCTTTCTTTTCCCCAAACATTATAGCATACATAATCCATCTGGTTCATCGAACTTCTACGTCTTCCACCATCGGTCCTTCCACCTTCCAGCAGCCTTAAAAAATTCAAATCAAGCACATTTTTATCACCCAACGATCGCGCGGCCGGTGAAGTGCGAAATGTTTCACTTAATTTGCAAATCGACCGTAAATGCGACATGCGACACATGCCACACGAAACGCGCGGGGGCGATAGTATGCTGACAGCAGTAGTAGTGTATGCCATTCGCTATACATGATCAGAAATAAAAAAAGAGGAATTGGTGAGAGCATTGGTGTAAACGAAATAAAGAACGTGGTCAGTGTTTTCTACTCGATTTGTTGGTTGGACTATTCCATCAGAGCTACAATCCATCACAATCTCTTTTTGGACAAGTATTTATCAATCTTTTACTTACACACTAACCTGTCTAGACACAGTAAAACAAAAGAGAGGGAGAGAAAACACAAAACAAGGTTCGTTAAAGTTTGGTGGAATTTCACCAACCCGATGTCTTGAACGATCCATCAGAAAGTTGCAACTCACCGTGCAAGGTTGCCCTTTCCAAATTTCCAAACCTTGTCATAATTAAAACTCTTTCCTCCACCACAAAAAAAAGAAAAGAAAAACAACACCTTTAATTTTGGGGACGGAACTGCATCGGTTAACACCTTTTCGCGGGAAGTTGTGATAAATTATTTATAAGAAAATTCCCTACCAACTCTTGGAGGAAGTCTTTGCGGTGGGTGCAAACACTATCTCTCTGTTATCCAATTAAATCTAATCATCGCGTTACAGAGCGCGAAACCGAGAGACTCTGAGCTTTGTTCGTGTGTGTGTGTGTGTTTGTGTGAGAGTTTGTGCTGATTTGTACCGGTGTGCGACCTGACCTCCCCCATCGTTTGGTGATGGATCGGGTTTTCCTCCATTTCAGCGAGAGTCTCAGGGTCTATCATTAGCAGAGGAGTGTGAGCAAACCGGTCCACTTGCTGAGGAGAACTTTCTAACAGAGACACACAAACACATGCTCAGCCACTCAGCCACTTTCCACCTCGGGGACTTTGACCGGGCTGGAAATGACCCCATCCGTTGAATGGTCAAACCAAAACCAACAGACCCAAAACATTAGCTGCCGCCATTTTTCCCAACTTCCCTCCGTAGCCGGAAGGGGTCTTCCGTGGTGTTCACCCTTTTGCGCGGTTTATGATTTTTCCGGGGTTAATGATGGGTTATGACGGCTGTACCTACCCACAGTGTAACACACACTGCGAACCAGTTGGAAATGACGCGGGAAATGAGTGAAAAGGCTGAGCGAAAGACTTGCGTGTGTGCGTTTGTAGCCCCCGTTGGCGCACATTTGGATTAATGGTAGCAATGGTGGCGTTTATTTTGCTTTATTTCGCCCTACCCGGTGGTCTATGATTACTGGCCACTAAGCCCTGGCAAGCCGGAAAGCCATTGTGAGGTTTGAGCTGTGGGTCAACAACAGCCAACGCCAACAATTAGAATTAGAACGAGCCTAGAATTAGAGGGAATTAGTCGTCCGGGGACTAGGGATTTTGAGGTGAAGTATGCCGGACACCTCATCTAATCAAACACCAGGGGCTTGGGGCACATAGAGTCTCCATGTTAGCCACTAATATTGGCTTTGATTTGAAGGGAGGTTCCATTGCGTCGGTATGCGGATATTACTGTAAGCAAGTAGTGCGAAGAATTTATTGCCTTGTGTATAAATGTTCGTTTTCTATGTTGTAATAACTTCATTTCCTTCATTGTTTAACATCTTTTGTGGTTAGAATTTTCTAACATAAACCTTTAATGATCATTCACCTTTAAAGAAACGAAACCTTCCATCGATAGCTCAATTCCCCCGGAACTAAAGAAAGCCATTTTCACCTTCACACAACCACACCGGATATTGAATGGGAAAATCCCTTTTGGAAGAAGGAAGAAAGGTAAAAGGGAGGATGCAAAAAAAGGGCAACGAAATAGAGTAATTAAATTTACATAATTTATTTACACACTTTTCCTCTCTTCTTCCTTCAAAATAGCTCCCTAAGATGGGCATAGGCACGTCCTTTTTGGCGTTACTTTCTAATTTCCTGTAATGTGTATAGAAAAATAAACACACAGCTAGTGTGTGGGGAGTTTGAGGATATCTTGAGGTGAAAGTTAACCCACTAATAAATGAATAATAAATAGTTTTTGGATCGTAAATACGTAGCAGCGCTTTGTGGTCGCCCAGCACCAGGGTAGTGTGTTCGTGGTAAGTCAGGTGGGACGATGACCGATCTCGGTGTGGATTAGCCCAATTATACATATACATCCTTCGATGCGGTGGACGGTTGATACGAAGGGGATTTCATAGGTCAGGGGGGAGATGATTTACGTTCGATCAGCTAGTGATTACCGGTGACATTTTTCGACGTAATGAAACGAACATGAAGCCCAAACTGGCTGTGGGTTCTTTCTGGTGACCCGGCTTATACCTTTAAACTTAGAAGTGCTTTGGAAGAGCGAAGTTAATGGGAGAGAGGGTGGTACAGGTGCTTTCAATTATGCTTCTAATAATGACTTTAAGGGGCCGGTCGGGTGGTACAGTCGTCAACTCGTACGACTTAACAACATGCCCGTCATGGGTTCAAGTCCCGAATAGACCGCGTC
>KI919391.1:0-41219 GCA_000473525.2 Anopheles melas | reverse complement strand
ACCGTGAGCGGTTTCGGACACTCCTGAGGCAGGCCAAGACCGCAAAGCGGTTGTAATGCCGGATAAGTAAGTAAGTAAGTAAGGATACAGACAAACAGCAAGTGGTTAGGCACGTTTATCATTACTATATGATGGAGCAAAACAAGACACAAGAGAAGAGGATATTTAAGACCTATAGTAAGTCTCTAGATACATTTCCATTATATATTTTTAACTCAGTTTCAAGATCATGGTTTGTCTTAAATAAAACAGCACGTTATTTATTTGACAATTGGATGGAAAGATAAAATATACTTTAAACTTTTAGTATCATTTTCCCTCAGAAAGTTATTAATTGAGTACTTTTGGTTGCTTGATGTAGCTTCGATTGAGTATAGCTTGTTATCAATAACTATCAAGAAGGCTGATTCTGTAATAATGGTTCTTCAACTCGGCAACACTCCATTTAATTTATAAAGTTTCCGTTTGAATTTTAAAATAGTAATGTAATATCGGTCGTCATAAAAATCTTCAGTTTCAAAAGCATGCAAATTGTATTTATGTATGTAGCTGCAAATATGAATAATATCTTGGCATACACTGCATAATCTACAAAACGTTCCGATTAAAACCGTGGTAAAAATAGCAATTATTTATTGCCCGTATTTCATGTGGATGGCACCTCAGAGACTCACCCAGACCGCGCCTACAGCCGCCCACTTCAAGCAACTTCCAAAAACAATAAACAAAAAAGGGAGCTATTTGGCTACTTTAGCACCATTTATTGCTGCACGACAAGAACGGCAATGAACTAAAGTCTTCCGCTCGGAAAAAAAACGAACGTTTGTTTTTGCTGCAACCCGTAAGTTTCGGGTGGACAATTCCAATTCCAATGCAGCATATTGGTGGCGCAAGATTGTGGATGCGCAAGTTTTGCGCCATAGTTTTTCGTACCAAACCCGCTTGTTGACCGAGGAAAGGGTTCGTGGTGTAAAAACAGCTTCAAATAAACAACAAACCGAAGAATGGGGTTTACTCTTACTCTGTATGTTTCCTATCAATTGCAATTCTTCTTTGTTTTTTCGGATGTAGTGTTGTTTTTTTTGTGTGTGTCCTTCCTTTCCTTAGCGATTGCACTTGTAGTTGATTACCTTTTTCGCAGATTAAACCGACCGACCGACTGTCAGGGAAGAAATTGCTACTTCTGTGAATCGGTATAAGCAAGTGATCCTCGGAAACGCTCTCCGCCAACGAAATGGCAAATGGCCACCCACCCCAATCACTCTGCCATATAGTGTGTGTGTGTGTGTGTGTGAGGGGGAGGGGGAGGGTGGGTTAACAGCCATGGAGACTCAAACCCGTCCCATGTGCTTGTCGTAACCGGTAGATAGTTGGAAATAATGTGCGTGATGAAAATGGGCAAATTTATGGTCACGTCTTGGTCCTTGGTCCCCCCAACGTAGAGCTGTTTGCAAGGATGTTGCGCAAGGACCACATGCATCAAGAGAGAGAGAGAGAGAGAGAGAGAGTAAGAGAGCGTAAGGGAGAGAGAAAGAGAGAGCGAGAAAGACACTGCGTGTGACCAAGGCAGCATGATTTCACTCTTTTCTTTTCTTCTCGCTGGGATATCACTTTCCCTTACTTTTCTTGAGGATTGAATGGAGCTAAAGAAAAGAAGAAGAAAATTGGGGGTGTGGTCCAATACCACACGCTCGGAAAACTCCAATGGCCACACTCAATGGCCGGGCACTGGTAGTGTAGTGGCAGCAAAAAGGTGTATATGTAGTTGGGTTTCTTTCTCGGTTTGTAGCTGAGCTTCTTTCCCGGTTAGGAGATAGCGGGTGTGTAGTTTTTTTTCCATCTTCTTCATGTTTGTTTGGTCACCCCAGTGGATGCGCTTGACCCACACCACTGTGGATGCGCTTGATTGGACTCGAAAGGATTCTTCTAATGGTGGATGGAGAGAGAGAGAGACAGAGAGAGCCCTGGGAATTTTATTATTTCCTAGCTTTTTATTTCCATCCCATTAGGAATCCTCCTCCCCTTGCTCGAGCTCTCCAACATGCGAGGGCAGCGGAAACCGGACACAACCGGACCGAAAAACGCCGGATCTCGCTGGTCAGCCGTAACCGAAACATGGGAGTCTTTCTCCCTCCAACCTGCTGTGTTCCGTGGCCGTTTTCCGAAATGTTTGCTTTTATTTTATGTTAGTTTGTGTGTGTGTGTGTTGGCCACTTGTCTGTTAGCTCCTAAAACCCATAGGGGACAAGGAGGGGGGGGGGGAGGGGGATAAAGAATGTATCTCTTCCTTAGGTGTTTTTTTGCCCAAGTTTTTTTGGAAGTTTTTTTTCCTCTTTTATTCCCAGCTTGAGGTATTGGTTCAGTTCCGGATGGGTGCTTCCGCTGACCACACACACCCACACTGTCATTCGTGGGCGAAGATTCACTCGTTCTTCTTTTTGTCCAGTGTCAGAACCTGCTGCTGGCAGTTCTTTCATCGAAAGAAACGTTCTATAAAAATTGCTTTGTTTGTTTATGAGTGGTCGTGGCGCGGATGAGGCGTCCTGTCGCGAATTGAAGTCCACCAAATACCGCTCACCGTGACACCGAGGGGGGGGAGAGAGGGAAGAGGGATCATATGAGGATTGTTTCGTAGCTTCTTCTTCTGGTTCCTAGGATGAGGATCCCGAAAAGGATCCCTTCCTTATGCCTTTAACTCCCAAAACAAGGCGGTAAAGTCGCTTTATGTTTGTAGTTTTGTTGAGTGTATAAATTTACTCCACCAGTCGACGGTCGCCGGGACACCTTTGCGCCAGCCAGTGAGTGGCGTATACAGTTCACACACACACACACACACACACACACACACACGTGTGGACTTAAGTAGGAAGGATTCCGCCTTATATCTGGGTACTTCTGAGGAAGGAAACGGAGGCGAAAAAAAGAAATAACACTAGAGACACTCTGGGAGGAGGTATAAAAGAATAAACAATCCTCCTAGAAGGATGAGAAAAACAACACATTCTACGCTGCTGGAGAGACAAACGGCTTTGGAGCAACGTTGCGCAGCACACACAATACAATCCATCTAGTCAGCCAGCCAGCCAGCAGCAGCAGCATGCAACGTGGTAGTGGTTGCGTAAAAGAAAATGGTGGTGCGCATTGCCCTCCTCTATCCTAGTTGGCGTTGGAAAATCGTTGGGAGCGACGGGGGGTTTTAATCTCGCTGGGACGGGTTGGTTAAATAAACTTCGCCGTGCAGGACAGTAACTTTGTTTCTTTGTCCTGCCACTAAACTGGCCAGTAAACTGAGCACACTACACAGACCAATATATCCTGGAGTATCATTCGTGTGTTGTGTTTTTTTTTTGCTGTGCATGTTGTTTTGTGTTTTTCCGCTGCATCCTGCCGGCGGGTTGTCTGCAGGGAAGGGCAACTTGAGCAAATAAATCTCACTGTTCGTGTGTGTGTGTGTGTGTCCACCACTGGGCAACCATTTCGTCCAGGCTCGCAAAAGGACATAAATTCTGGGTCGTTTTGTAGCTAGTTTGGGTTCGTTGGTGGGGGAGTGGAAGATAAATCTTCTCCTTACGCACCGACGGGCTTTGAAGTGGATCACAATCGCTCTGCGGAATTGTTTCTTTTTATCCCTCTGTCCCTCTGGTTCTCTCCATCTCTCGCTCTGTATCTTTTGGGTGGGCGAAATCTCTTTCCTCACAACAAAAAATAAAAGAAACGGTATCGATAGTGATATTCCACTGCAGTTCCGGCCATACCCGCCCGACGGGGTTCTCTCGTGATCTCCCTCTTATCCCATGCCGTCGATCTTTTTGCTCTAAATAATTGAAATGTGTGTAATACTACGGGTGCAGCGGGTCGTGTTAATTGCTTTTTAGCTCGGGTGCGATTCCTATCTCGATTTAGTTTTATTTATCTAGCTGAAAGTAATTGCTGCTGAATGTTCTATCACAAACGACATTCTTGCGCGCTGATGATAATGATAAAGCTTCTTGTTGGATGCCGCCGGGTCTTTTCAATCAGTTGTTCGGGGAGTAGCTTTGCCGAGCGATTCATTATGCAAATGCGAGCTTTATCGATCGATCTATGGCCGATGGGGTCAGGGAAGGAGAATGCAATTTAATAAACATTCGGAACATTCGTTGTTAGGAGTTTATTGCGTAATTTAGTAATTCTTAATTGGTTTTGAGACAACTATCAACTATATTTTAGATATTACATACAGAGGAGATTTTACAGCCATGAATATCTTTCTTTTTTTTCAACAATGATTTGCTGCCATTTCGCCATAGAGCGTCAGGAACTTCTTTTGATTGGTTAGTTATTAATATATTTTGTGATTTTTATCTAGTCTCAAAACATTAATCTTTATTGTTGATTGTAAATACGTATTTTTTGAGTTTTTTAAAATGATTTTTTAACCGTTTTCCATTACTAGTTTAAATGTAACTCGAATTTTCCTGTTTTCTTTACTTCTTGCTGGACACTTCCTGTATTACATCAATTATCTAAAGCTGTTGCATATTTGTTTATTTATCTATTATGTTTTTTTACCCATTTTGTTACCTTTACGTCTCTTGTTTTCTTTATTTTCAACTTAATTCGTCAGTGTTTATTTGTTTGTGCATTTTTCCTTAGTGTTAGAAGGATTAATATGATTCACGATACATTTATAATCGAATTGCGGAGAATTTGAATTTTAGACATTGAGAACAAATTGATTCAGCTCAGTAAATTAGCAGTCTTTTTATACTGTAGGTTTGTGTTGTGTCTTTGGGACAGAATTTATTCCTCGTTTAGAGGAAATTCTTCGTATGAGGTTAAAAAAGACATCTTCCCACAGCTAACAAAATATCCCATCCATTGTTTTTATTTCGATGAGACAGCGACAAACCTCTGCCAATTATTCATGCGTATACGTCAGTGAGCGTGTGTGCTTCCAGCGGTTTCTATCGAATATTTTCTTAGGGCAACATTCATTAGAATCAGCCCAGCATGTGAAATAGCAACAATCTTCAACCATTCGACTAGCACAAAAACGCAAGCGTGTGCACACGCTTTGTGGCGGAATGTTTTGGTGGAATTTCTTGACGAATTCTTCCACCCGCTTGTGAAAAAAAGGAACCAAAAACCAGCTTCCACGTGCCCCCTGAAGAGGCTGAAATTTTGCATTTGTTGAACAATTTTGCGCTTAATCGAGTCGAAATAATTACAACCGTAAGGCATTGCGGTTTATCGCAATCCTTCCCGAAATTCGAACGATTTATGGCAAGCGTGCCGGGCCGAGTGTGTATGTGCGTTTGATCGTTCGCGCACCGAATTCTAATGTTGTTTCTTTAGCATTTTGCATTTTCGAATGAATTGCTAATATAAACGTAGCAACGCAACACAAAAACCGCACAAACACACACTTTGGGCGATTTGAGCGATGGGTGATTGCAGATAATATTTACCCCCATTTTAGCGACCGACACCGTTTGGAAGATTGATTTGAATTATGAATGTGTGTGGAAGTTTTTATTTGGCGGAAGAAAGAAGGGGTTACAAACGACAGCCTCCCGCACACACGCAAATGGGTAAAAAGCCGCTTCCACAGCCGCTTCTCTCGTTTGCGCTTTTACGCAACCGGAGGGAGGGGGGGGGGAAGCTTGATGATGTGTAAAATTTCCACATGGGAAGCTAGCTGCATGCGTGTAAGGCTCAATTTTCCCACCAAATTTCCCGCTAGACTGATGGGCGGTGTAGCCCCCCAAACAGTTATTCTAAAGCGCACGCTGTGTAATGCGCGTATCGTTCTTAGCGGTGCGTAAATGATTTGGTTTGTGTTGCCCAACGATGCCGCCTGCTGCGATTGTAAATTTGTGCGCTTGCCAATGTGTGCCAATGTGAAAAGTGATCCATCAAACAGTGATAGCGGGATTGGGTTAAGGAGGGGGATGAGAATTGAACAGTCGATGAATTTTCCTATTCAGGGGAATCCGGTGTGGCTTCAGGCTGTGATGTTTGTGTTTGTACACGGGCGTCAGTTGTGCGTGAAATGTTTTATGCTGTTGGATTTTTGAACCGTTGTAAAGGGGAAGGTGGAGGAAAGGTTCCTTTTTTCTGTGTTATTGTTGGTGTGGAAGTGATGCAAGCGATGAAATTGATGGTTGCAACAACTCGTTGCCGTTCGTGTCAATGGAGTGGTTTTGTATTTCTAGTACAGCGTTACACATCACTCATCCTTGAGCAGGTTGGAAGACAGGATGAAGCGAAAATAGAAGAAGTAAATACGGATGTTGGGCCGGTCTGGTGGTACAGTCGTCAACTCGCACGACTTAACAACATGCCCGTCATGGGTTCAAGCTCGGAATAGACCGTGCCCCCATGCGTAGGACTGACTATATCCTGCTATGGTAACAAAAAGTCGCTGAAAAGCTCAGCTCACTGCACTTAGTAGTGGGTACAGAGGCAGGCCTTGACCGACAACGGTTGTTGTTGTGCCAAATAAGAAAAGAAATACGGATATTATAGAAACACGTTTGATAGTATTTCAATGAAACGATCGTCTTCTTGTAGTTTGTACATGAACATTTACTTAATTTATTACAAATTTGTTCAGATTCCAAAAGAAGGGATCTTTATCAGACATTCAGACATCAGACATCAATCGCAAGTGCAGTTGTATGTTTGAGAGTCTTGTCAAGAGTTTTTCCCAGTTTTTTTTTTTAAATTTTCAGAAAATACATAGCAAGTAAGTATTCCTTGTTCTATTGTTAGATTGTCGTCAGGAAGTTTGTGATCTAGGTGTTACACTGGACATCAGTTTGAATTTCCGTTTACATGTTGGCAACACAGCCTTGATTATAAGTTACAAGGTTTTATCTTTCTACAATTTGGTGAATGTAGTCTTATGTCTTATGTCTTAAATTTCCACATGGGAAGCTAGCTGCATGCGTGTAATGCTCAATTTTCCCGCTAGACTGATGGGCGTCCCTTAAGTCGTTGTAAACTTGTATATTTATACATGTAGTACTGCTCGGTATTATGGTTCCCCAACAGCTTGCTTTTGCAGCAAGATGACTTGCTTTAAAATGCGATACATTTAGAGGACTTAAAACCATGCCACATTAACGCTTGCGTTGTCTTTTACTTACCTTACAGACGCTTGAACAACGTTCTAAGGTAAATCAGTGTGTATTTGTTGCTAAAATATTGAAAAATTAATTAGACGTCACTGGTTCATTGAAAAAGAACAATATCTACGCGCCCTCGAGACCTCTTCGATCGCGTATCTTGCATGTTGACGAGAACAGGCGTACCTCATATGGATACAACGAACGATTACTAGCTATGATAAGGAAATTCAATGTATTAGCTAATTATTTGGATTTTAATTAAATATTAAAAACATTTAAAAACAATGTTCTATTAATTTTCAATTTTAGCGACACCAGATCAAGGGTGATGATAGGAGAATAATTTAGGGATTAGGTGTAAGATAGCCATTAAGTACTCAGTTTGTCTCAGCCACAAAAGTGCAGGACACATATGTTGGTAAATAAATAAATAAAATACCTTTAAAATTATTGTTTCTTATTGAATAGTCTTCAGGGGAAATAAAGTCTGTAGTGCCGTCAACGGAGGTAGATGAAGCAATTCTTTGTACAAATTTAACGTTCTCTATCGTCTGTTCTATTGTCCAGCGTATTCATAATGACACTTACAAAAAGTCACAAAACCAACACTAAATCATCAAAACCAATCATAAAGCGAATTTATAATTGAATAAAGTAAAGGAGAACCTTCTTCCCCTAAGCATCAGAAACCTTCTAATCATTCTAAACACACGCGTCTCAGCGTACACTTGCAAGCGACAGTTTACATGACAAAAGTTTAATGAACCGTGCACGCTCAAATATATTCCCTTCTGACAATCTATACCGCCGCTCTGCCGATTCAAGAATGCGCCGCACAGGAAGCCGCACTGTCGTCAGCTATCAAAGAGGATCTTCTCCAGCCAGCCAGCTGTTAAATCGGTTTTGCCAACCGAACCGAGCATGACCGATTATGTATGGTGTCAATAAAGAAGGATGACACATCGCGACCGGTGCCGGGTGGATGACTTTTTATGTTTCCACTCCAACTACAACTCCAACAGAGGTCGGCATATTGCTCCCAGTGCGACCACACAACCAACCAGCAGCAGCAGCAGCAGAATAGCAGAAGTTTCACTATTTTCTTCCAGTTGATCTCTGCTGGCGTCCCGATCGTTGGGATTTGCCAAGTTTTTTCCCTTCTTCCTCCTCGAAATCCCAGTCAAAGTCATTGACACATCATAAGCCGCCGGTCGGGCAGCGAAGACTTGGAAAATTGTATTTTTATGACAGTAATGGCGCATCGACTGGTGGTCAATGGAAAATAAATCAAAGCTCAGGGATTGGTGGTGGTCGTGGTGGTGGTGGTGGTATCTGTACGTGTGCAGTTATCCCATGGATTACGCTGAAGATGACGAGGCTGATATGGTTCGTGAGGGTCTGCCCCGGGATGGCAGGCAGGAGGAAGGAACAGGCAAAGCGTTAGTGTATCATAAGGTTTGCAGGGTTTTTTTGTGTTTGCTTGTTTGGTGTTTTGCCTGGCCGAGGCGACTCTATCCTATCCCGGTGGGAGATAAATCGTTTGTGGCGTAAATTGATGTTGCCCCGGCCGAACCCGTCGGGTGCGTCATCTCACGCCCTCGCGCACAGCACAGCAAAAAAGCAGCGGGGGAAAGACAAAAAAATGGCACCATTCAGGGCGAAGAAACCATCAAAACGGCAAACAAGGACTCGCTTTTTTATCGGTCCCATCACTAACAGACAAGAAGACAAGCATCGGACTTGGGCTGTCTTCTTGAGACAAACGTCCTCCACGCCCGGATTCGAGGGCAAGAGAATGGAAGAGAAAAAGGGGAAGCAAGACGAGCGAAAGTTTGTTAGTGTCACTGTCTATTTTTCTTGCCGCACAAAATGATCTTTTGACCCCCCTGTGTATCCTGCTGGGAGGAGATTGAGAGGAGGACACGGGACACGATGATGATGATGATGATGCGACCCTCGCGATGAGGTGTTTGTGGTTTTGATGTTTATCTGCACCGGCTCTCGAGACGGCAAGATGAAAATGATAGGAAAATATTGTTCTTTTTGTGTGTGTGTGTGTGTGTGTGTGTGGTGTTACTTCCATAGAAAGAGCTTAGTGACAGAAGAAAAACACACACACATACAGTGGGGGAAAATGTGTCTTTTTTAAGGTTGAATAGCATACATACAGTGCTGGTTTTTTGTGTAAACATCCGTTGAAATAATCCTCTCTATCTTTTTTATTAAAAAAAGGAACGAATTCCGTGTTATCTCTTGGAGATGCCGGGTATCGATCCCGGTACCTCTCACATGCTAAGCGAGCGCTCTACCATCTGAGCTACACCCCCGTGGTTACTACTTCACTGTTATGTTTGCTTCACATTTTAAAACCAGTATCACAGCATACTGCGATCCGCGAACCGCCAGAAACTGCGGTGAAAGTGCGCGACTTCGATCACATAAACGACCGACGGCATCGCGTGAACGTGATGTCTATTTTTAAGCAAAAAAAAAAAAAACCCGCACCAGTCAAGCCGTGTTGTGTGTAGTGGGGTCAGCTTTAACCGTTGTTCACGAGTGGGGGGACAACACGTCTTACTACGCGCCTTTCGGTTGACATTTTAAGACTTATTTTTGGACCACAAGACTTGATGTTGCCGAGTGGAAAAATACGCATACCAAACGGTTGCGCGTGCTTGCCTATCTCGTACAGCATTTGGCGACGAATTAATTCGTTGTAAGATAAAGCCTTCTTAAACCGGGCCAATCCGGCCTAACAAATGGGGTAACAAATTTCGCTTACTCTAATCAGTGTACCGGGAATGTACGGCAAACTGTACGGCGCGATGCTATCATGCGCAGTTTGTTTTTCAACCTTCCAAACATATCCGGTGTTGCAGTGTTGCAATAAATAAGTGCCTCCTTAAACTCCCTGCCCGCGGGCTGGTGGCTACTACATGTAACATTCCACTGAGGCAAGTCCGGCGGCACTATAGCCTCTCTGGTGGCCGAAACAGTTTTCCGTAAGGGATTTGCAAATGAGCATCGAGGAATAATTAAAATTAAAGCAAAGAACGTGAAGCCGGGAAACCAAAAATCGAGATAAAAAGCGCCCTGGGCAAGAGACACGGTAAAGGGGCGCCGGGAATCGGTGCTAATGGGAGCTGACATGATGCTAAAGTCATTAGCAGACTTCACAGGTTTTCCAGTATCCATCGTTGGGGATGTAAGAGGGAGCGAAACATGGGGCAACTGTTTTAAATAGAGTCATGCAGGAAGTGTTCCTTCGGTTCCTGTTCCTGTTCACATAAAACGTATGTGAGGAATTCGTTACCGATGTTGCAAATGCATACGTATGTCCTTGTTGTATTTGAATGTGGTGCAACAGAGACAGCCGGCTGAATAGTGAGAAAGGTACACTTAATCAAGGAGTGTCAGGCACAGAAAAAAGCCGTCTAACTTAAAGGGTTTTGCTTGGAAATGTCTTATCAGAGGGGACTGCATTTAAATTTAGCATTTTTCACTCCTCTTAAGCTGTCTTGCAATTCGTTTTCTATGATCGTAGCCAGTTTTTTAGAAGTATCCTTTCTAGATAAGACAAAAATACTTCCAGCTTTTATATCCACCAAAAATCCACTTCTACATAGCTTTGTCTACGACTACAACCTTCCTCCAAGGAAGCACACGTGTTGCAAGAGCGTGAAAAAAGAACTCTCCTCCCAACCAGGAGCACTAACACACAGCGCACAGCTACTGGACACCGTGGCGGCTGGCCTCTGAAGGTGGACAACTCCCTCGGTACAGCTGGAATTAATTAATGCTTGCTTTCATCCGTGCCGCTGATCTTACGGTGCGGAAAACACCGTGCGCTTCAGCTGCTGCGTCCCCGGGAGATGGGACCAAGATGAACCAAACACTAACCGGGACACCGGAACACACCGTATGCTATTTGTGCTAGGAAGAACACGACCACGGGAAAGTAAGGCAACTAAGACAAAAAAAAAAGAAAAAAAGGGCACAACATTATGCAACAGCAGCAGCATGATCAGTTTCCCTCCAAAGGGGAGGGATCCAAAGTCCAAAGACCAACCGGGGGGAGCAGATGGGTTTTATGGTAATGAAATAGGTAGTAGGTAAAATGTGCGCATCATTAGCAGGTCTTGATAGTGGAAGTGGATGTGTGTTTAAGCAGGGTTAATTTTTTTTGCGGACGGGAAATAGCTGTGTATGTAGGGGGAAATTAAATTAGGAGCATTTGTATCTAATAAAGCAAAGGTGTGTGAGTGTGAGGAAGTGGAACAAAAGTGTATTTCAGTGAATAAATCACCGAAATAAAGCGATAAAACAAGGAAGTTCAATAATTACTAGCCAGTGCAATAATTCGTAGACTTTTACTTTATATTATTTACCACTCTCTTTACATAGCACTGTTGTATTTGTTCATTCTTCAGATTGATTAATCTTACATCGCTTTCTATTTTCTCATTATTTATGGTGCTTTGGTTAGTACTTAAAATCAAAGTAGGAAACACTTGTTTTTACTAGCGTTTCTATGCCAAATTGTTGTATAAAGTAATATGCAAACACATTGCTAATTAATTTAATTATTTTCAGTCTCAAAGATGTTACTATTGAACAAACATAATACAAAACCACACACAAAACTAGCCTGCAATTTTCAGTCTAGATTATTCTAACCTTAAAGCTAGAATTAGATTCAAGTACCTGCTTGAAAAAATGGCAAAACACGGTGTTGTTTACATTTATTCCAAGGTGCATTAAAGAGATCACGTGGTGGAGTCTAGAAACAAAGTGTATGTAGTCCAGGTGGTCTCATAGTAAGTTTAAAAAAAAATTTGAATATCACTTTTTTTTTCAGGATGTGTGAACATTTTTGTTCAAAAAGCTTTCTGGAGGGTTGACGAATACACAAAACACTCTTAAAATCTTCATTCAGAAACAGAAGCGATAAAAATCAGCTTTCTAAATTCATACACCTTGCGATAAGCCCACCTGTATATTATACCCACTTAGATAGCTGCTCGAAAACTGCTATACAATGCAAACAGCTGACAGGCTGAAATTTCAGCCTACCAACTTAAAACGGAAAGGACCCCAATATTAGCATTTAAAAATCTACACAATCTGTAAACAATCGATTTAACAAAAATGATACCTAATTTCAAAGTTAAATGTTGGAGTTGGATAAAACCTATACTTACACGAATGTGGAAGGCTTTACATCTTCCAGCTTTCAATTGAACTTTGCTCTGGATATTCTTTCCAGAAAAAGAACTGTTATTCATTACGTGATTCAATTGAAGTAAAGTTTGGTTAACAGATAGTTAAAAAATGGTTGAATATTTCTAGCTGGAAATGAATTTCTTTGGAGGTATTTCTCTTTAGGTCTTCAGCTTTTTAGAGCAACTTCTCGTAGCAATAAGTTTGAAAAGGGCACACCAGATTTGGCTTAAAGCAAGACAACCCGTAAGGATGAAATAAAAAACTTCTAAAACATAGCAAATTGGATAGAGTTTTAGAGCACAGCTAAAGAAGGAGTTTAATTTCTGTGAGTCTTGTGTTATGTGTGTTTTAAAATTCGCTTTAAATGAATGCATTGTATTATAACTGCGAAAAATGTCATACATTCGAATTCTCGAATCACAATTCGAATACTGAAGGTCCAAATGGAGGTTTTTCAGCCAGACCAGAAGTGTAATGATTTTGCATCTGATGGTACATAAATGAAATTAGCACTGTACAAATAGAGCTGAAATTCATAGTAAAAGGCTTAAGTAGTGATGCTTTAATTTGTTAAACGCGTAACGATCATTTTGTGAGATGAAATAAGAAACTTTGAATTAGAGATATTGAACTATGAAATTTTCCTAGAAGACAATTTATTCGCTTTAGTACAATTGAATGCCGTCTATTGCAATATTAAGAAAAAACAAGTATATGTTAGGGAAGATTAATTCTACACCCTTAGCACTTTGTAGATGTTCGTAGATGTTCACATGAACCAATAAAGCCAACCGTTCTTCCCAACGACTGGTCCGCCAAAGGTGTATGCCGCCTTGTCTAATAAAGAACATCATCATCATCATCAAACGCCGTTTGCCGTTACTTGTCCCGGCCCTTTTTGTTTTCAAACGGGCGACGACGGGAAGCCGCGAAAGCTTGCAGCTTCTTTTGATCTCTTCCCGTGCATCAAGCCCTTCGCGCCGGCTCGCGTGCATGCGTGTGTGGCTGGCGTACACACACGCAACCAAGAAGCGGCTGGTGTTGTGTCATCTTAGCGTGTCCGTCGCCGCCGTCGTCAGCTCAATAATATGTAAATCGACGCAAGAGGAAAAGAATATTTGCTCCCGTGTGCGCAATAACCGTGTGTGTGTGTGTGTGTGGTGAACCAAACAATGATTTAGATTGCAAATGTCCAACCATGCCATGGTGCTGGGTGCGCTGGCTTGATCGCTCAAGCAAACCGACCCCTTCAGGTGAGTGTGAGTGAGCAATTTGCTCTCGGTGCAAAAGCAATAATAACAAGGAGCAAGGAAAAAAGAGACCACCCTCGACGGGGGGCCACAGAGAAAAAATGGAAAAAAAACCTTGGTCGATCAACGTTTTGGCGGGGGGGGGGGGGGGGGGTAGGGCGTGTTGGATAAGAAAGCATCTCTTTCTCTGATACGGTTAGCGTGGGCCGCGCACATGTCGCGTATGTCAAGTGTTGCCGGCAAGCTTCAAACGCAACACCAACGTGAAGGGAGATAGGGCTGGGTCGGTGCGCGAGGGCGCGAGCTCATCAGAAGTTTCATTATGCTGCGCACCAACGCCGATCGGGTGGAATAATGATGTATTGAAATTGGTGCCGGTTTACGGGGCTGGAGGCGCTTTTGGCACAGTTTTTTTTTCGCAAACTGCACCGCGAGCTGAGTAAATAAACTTTCAAATTCAGGTCTCACGGGTTTGCGCGGAAATTTTGCATGTTTCTCTAGCATCTGCTTGCTTCTTCGGTGACGTTCTAACGGTGGAATAATGTTTTGGGGCTGGGAAATTCGATGGTTGCGGCAGAATGCGATGGAAAGTCAGTCTTTTCCACCGTGTAAAGGTGAGCTTGTACGTGCACGTGCGAGCATCTCGTCAGCAGCGCTTTCCCGCTGGCAGAAACAAATTTCTGTCTACAGCGGTCCTAATCTGCATTTATATTTAAAAAAACGAATTGAAAACCAACACTAAACCACCACTTCAAGACGCCGGCAATTCGGTTCGAATCTTGTTATTTATTGGAGAGGCAGTAGCAGCGGCAGCAGCAAAAAAATACACCCGCTCGATCGAAAAATCGAACCTGATGTCGATGATAGGACGCTATCGCTATCAATTCCGAAATTCGTTCGTTATCTTCAGTATCCTTGCGGTCTCTCTCGCTCTCTTACAACCTCCAACCATTTTTTTTTGCGCTTCTTTTCGTTTCATCTGAAGCGTAGATTGGCAGCGGCCAGAATCCAATTTATCTATCGTTTTCATTTTCTAGGATAATAAAACAGACACACACAGCAGAGTGTGCCCTTTGCTAGTGGATGAGGTGCGACGGAGGTTTAATGGTAGCAAGATGGGGAAGAAAAAAAAACCATACATACTTATACACACGATCGTGCTGGGTGTGTGGGATCGGGGCAGGAATGGTAACCGCAATCCATCTATTAAGGGAGATTGATTGGATTCTGTGAAGCATATATTTCCTATGAATTTATTTCATTAATAATATTGCTGCCTAATGGGGGAGGGGTGGCTGTGGCGGATCGGGCCGGTTTTTCGAAATGCAGAATAGGATAAAGAAAAGCGATCGCTTCGTTGGGAGAGGGGAAATTGCTTTAGCGGGAGGCGGGTAAAACGAAAGGAAAGTAATTTAAATTACTATTATTTCAGCAGCAATCGTTTAAATGCTCCTGTTAGTGGCTCTTTTATCCGATAAAACATGTGTTTTGTTAAATGTGAGTAACTTGTAACTACTTCTTCTTTGTTTTTCGAATTTTTCGAATAATTTTCGTCTTTAGACAAATATTATTGAACAATGTTGTAGATGTAGATGAACATGGTAATGGCAGAATATTTTTACAACAATTCATATTCAACAAGACACACATACACACATCTTTAATAGGAATTGCATTATGAAATTGAAAGAAAAAAAACACACATTTGTCAAAAACCAACATTTAAACAGCCTTTACGCAAAAGATCTTCCAAAAGTATGACTTTGCGCTTCACCAAACGCTTGCAATTAACGAAACAGCTTCGCGCTCTCGCTTCGTTGCTTAGCGCCGTAGCAAGTTTTTCGAATTTCCAAACAAAATCCACGCCCACTTCGATTGGAAATTAACCAAGCACAAGCACTTAGCAGCAACAAACAGTAGCTTCAAAGCTTCATTTCGAGGGATGATACTTTCGATCGGTAAGTACCTAATAACAAGTTCACAGAAGTAAAATAAATCTACTAGATGAAGCGAAACAGTAGCGCGCTTTGTTGCCTTTCTCTCCACTTCAACACAAAGTTAATGGGAGATTTATTTTGTTTTCCTTTTTACTTTCAGTGGAAAAGCGGAAAAAGTGGGAAACCATTTTGTCCACTAACGCCCTCAGATGGAAAATGGAATCAAGATGGAGAAATCATAATGGTTTCGGGACGATGGCGATCCTCCAACTCGAGTCCTGCTCCAGCTCTAATGAGACACTCGAGCGGCCCTCGAGAAGTGTGCAATGCGCTCCAGCGAACGATGCTGCGCGCGATAATAATGACGCTGGTGACGAAACGAATAATTGCTGCACTAATCCATGTGTAGGCGACGTGTGTGTGTGTGTGTGTGTGTGTGTGTGTGTGTGGGTAGAGACAAAATAATGAGCTAGCGGGGGCATCGGGCATTAGGATTGGACGGCCGTTGATGGCGCCAGCAGAGTGCACTTCTGGGCACGGAAGCAGCGAACCGAAGCGACCGACGCGTTTGGATGGATAATGAGTGAAATTAATCACCCCTCCAGGGGTCGAGTGCCGGTTGACAATGACGACGCGATGAGATGGGCACTCGATAGAACCGCCCCTTCGGATCGGTTGGGAAGTGCTTGAGAGCGGGCGAGTTTGTGTGGTTTGTATGAAAAAGCGATTTTTTGCTTTTTCTACTAATATACACATCAAACAGAGTTTGAAGGAGTCGATTAGAATATTTGGAATATATATTTTTTGTATTGTGAGCATATTCCAAACGCATCCTTCCGTGTAAAATTCCCCTTGCGGTGGTGCTGTGGAACGTTTGCATGCCATCAAGTGGAAATTTCATCGTCCAATCGAAGCAAACCCAACAGGATGCCAGATTTTATCCCCATGGTGAAGGCATTCAAATTGTGTCCCCAAGCGTGGAAAGCTGATTCTGGCTGCCGTTACAAAAGGGGTTTTTATTCCCGGTACGCTCTTCGGCATCGCACTTCTGCGATGGCGTGTTGCGCGCTGTCTCCGGTGCTAGACATCTCGTTGGCACCTTTGGTACCGTTTATTCTTTTGACGAGACATATTCAGAGTTTTAAATTGGCGGAAAATTGATAATAATCTGTTCCAGGGACGGACGGCTTCTGTCGGCATGCTCGGTTGGGAGTGTGTTTTCCTTTGTCTACTCGGACGGGGAAAAAGGATTTTAGCACTCAAGATAATATTTATGCAAGGAGGGGGGGAAACAACAGAACGGTAAAAAATTGTGCAGAATATTTTGAGAATATGAAACAATGTGGAAAAACAAGTTTTAGAAATATTGGTCAATTAGTCAACTTAGTAAAAACGTGTAAGTTGGAGGAAAGAAATACGAAATTAACTGCAAAAGTGATGAAACCTAGTCATCATTACTCATAAGGGATAGTTTTTGTTACATAGTAAACTAAACAAATGTCATTACAGAAAACAAGAATTATAAACGAAACCTGTCAATAAAAAAAAATTGTTTTTGTAAAAATTGTTAAAAATTAGGAAACGGTACATAATTTGGAAAAGTATTTTTGGAATATGAAGGAAATTAAAAATGAAAATAGAAAGCAAAAATAGAAACAAAAACAACAATGAAAAAGTGCAAAAAGATATATTTAAAAAAAAGAAGTAAATATTATGTAAAAATGATAATGAAAACAAATAATTGTTTAAGACAAGATACATTTCTCATTAGATAATAAATGACGAAAACACAATGTGTTAGAAAGATAAAAAAAACTTAAATTGTAATAAGAATCTAAGAAGAAAATCAGCAATAAGAAAACGTTTATACAAAAAAGAAAAAAATATTTAAGAGAAAAATATGGTGAAAAATTAGACAAATGGCACAGTAGAAACTAATACGTGTAATGGTAATTAAAATAGATTAAGACGCACATAACAAATGAATCAAATGATTAAAAGAAACATATTCTTCTTCTTCTTTGGCTCAACAACCGTTGTCGATCAAGGACTGCCTGAACCACTAGTGCGCTTTGGCTTTCAGTGACTAATTGATTTCCTCCCATAGTAGGATAGTCAATCCTACGTATGGAAAACATATAAAAGAAACATATAAAAATGGATAAAGTTATCATAAAATAACAAGTAAACATTTGATTATTACTAGAATTAACATAATGTAAAATAAACCACGCTATTTTAGTATTATCTCAGTGATGTTAGGTGGATTTGCTGTTATTATGGAAATTACAGTAAAACACTAAATTCAACGAATTTTTGCATTCTGCTGTAATTGTAAGGGCAAAGGTGGCCCAAAACCACAAATATGAAAATTTAAATACGCACAAATGCGTTCTGCAGGATGAGCCGGAGTAAAAGTTCCGCATCTCTATGTTTTGTCCAAACCATACAGGAGACGGTTGTTCCGACGCAACGTTACACAGCCCACGAGGTCGACTTTTCCGCGCGACGGTTGTCGTTCACGGGGAAACGATTGCGAATGGAAATCCGCTTGTTCGGTGAGCGTTTTTGAACCGCTTTGTCAGCGATTTGTACGCTTGATTGAAAGGTTTTGTGGTCCGACTGGTCGACCGACCGGTATGAGAGCTTTATACCCTTTTTGTTATTTTTTGTATGTCGCTGTTTGTGCTGTTATTGCTCAGCGGTTACTTTCCCGGCGCGTAGATAAAGCAAGGCTCGAACGGATACTCCTTCCTTTTCCGCTGTAGCTAGACCAACAAATCCCGGGCAAGGATGGCTGCTTCCTGGATGGTTGACTTTCGGTTGTTTGCACGATTTTTCATTTTCCCTTAAAGTGTCTTGGCTTTCGTTATTTCAATTAAATATGCTAATAATGCATTGATTTTGCCCGTTGGGGCTGTAGAAAGCGAAGAACACACACCCTTCCCAACAAAAAATCCCAGCTCTTTAAATATTGTCCCTTATTGTGTTGGTAGAAACGATCCGCCAAACTTTCCGCCGAACCACTGTTTTTTTTTTGCGTGTGTCTTCTGTCTAAAGGGAGATTTTGCTGTCCTTTCGTCGTTTAGGTTGCTTGCTTTGCCGTGCGAAGGCGGAGTGGACCAACATCCGGTGTTTGGTTGCGGGGGTGGGTTGGGTGACCCAAAACCGCGAGCACGGTTTGAAACAAATTTATTGCTTTTTTGTCCGTCTTCGGTCCTGTCGGGCGGCCGTTGTCGTCGCCATTTAAAAAATCAAGCTCAAACAGCAGGTGACGGGCCATGGACCTTCCGCCTTCTGACTTTCGGGTTTTTTTTTCCGGCAGGGAGGGACGGTAAGAGGATCGTGGTGACAGAATTGCGCCAGTCGTGCGTTAAGAAATTATGCAAATGTTGCATTTGTGGGAGATTGTTTTTTTGTGTGCTTGTTCTTTGTCTTTTTTTAAAGGCGATACTGTTGCTTCTCGTGTCTGTTGAGCACGAGCGTTTTTTGGCGCTCTATTATTTCCGACGCACTTTAGGCCATGTGTTCCGTTCAGGGTATCTTTTATCTTTAAGGGATCTGATTGTTTCCAATCACCACCTCGTTTTAGGGACAAAATGGATGACAAAACGGTTTGTTTAAGGTTTATGTATAGGAGATTGTGCATCGACGAGCGTCGTGAATAAGTACCTTATTTTAAGAGCATTTTAAGGAGTAACAGTTGAATTATTACATTATAGGTTTTTATTATAGTATTTTGTTTTTTTTTTTTTAAATTGATGTCGCTTTTTTGGCTTACTTTTGGCTATGAAAATGTAATGCTCGTCACAACGCCGTGTTTTGCGAGCATTATTCTCACCAACGCTCTCAAATGCATCTTACGCTCTAGATTGCACTCTCCCTTTTTCTATCCGTTGCTAGGGTGAACTTTGCCTTCTTTCTCTATTTCTTGGATTTGGTGCAATGTACTTGAAATGATCCTAGTAACCATGCTCGAGAAACCATAACCATCCGTTCATCAAAATATCAACCGTAGTTAGATAAGAAATACAAAACAATGAACAACAAACATAGTAAAATACGTTTTTGATGCTTTAACACAAAAAATGGCTTAAAAACGTGTTTTATTGTTTATTATTATATTTTTGTATTCTACAAGTAATCTAAAAGACATACAGTCAGTTCAAATTCGACTAGAGTAACTTTACCAGTATTCGGCAGTGTACCTGTTATCGAATGACCTTGAAACATGTGGTACTTTTTAAGTAAAATTTCTCAGAACTGAGACTCAAAGTACTTAAAAACTGCAAGAATATGTTTTAAAATCTCTTTTCCCTAAAATTTGAATCATCTATTTAGCTCACCTTTCCTCACTGGGCCCTACTTTCATGACACCATGGTGCTACCACCGTTACACGAGATTTTGATGCTGCATCTTAGCCTGCGTGAGGTATTATTTAAACAAAACTGTTTAGTAACAAATCACTCATTCAAGCCATGACATGTCCAGCTACAATTAAATGAAGTATGACCCATCAACGAAATCTGATCCATATCTTATCCTGATCTTATTGGCCATCATAAAATGCACTGGTTCCTTATATTTGAGTTTTTGGACATTACATCGCTTCTTTCGTTAGATGATGACTGCTTACATGACAGTTTGTCACACAATTAGTGTCAGAAAAATGGCCAAACGCTGATCAAATGAACGCATTCCTTGTAATCTTCAAAAATGGGTAGGATAGGTTATGCATAGGATTAAGATACGATTTTCGCCATCATACTTCATTCATTTAACTCCCCCGCCTTTAGTGCCTCTCTGACGGCTTGAAGTGCAATTGAAACAACAAAAATGCATTGATTTTGAAGGAAATCACTAGCAGATTGATAATAATAAATTTAAGTCACCTCTACGTAGTGTTTGTCCAGCGTAAATGATAAAAACAGCTGGATGGACGAATACTTTTTGAGCGGTCATCAAAGGACTTTATTTAGTTTTTTATGTAGTTTGGTTGCTATTGCACTATTTAAATGGTTATCTATTAGCAATACGTGTGTACTAATAGTCCCTTTATCAAACGTCATCATTACTTTTACCGCCTCATGCCTATTACGGCCATAATTCGCCTTTTTCTGAAAAATAAAGGCATAAAGTATTTTTAGTTCAAATTGAAACACACAAAACCCTTGTGATTCCTCCTTGGAGTATCAATACAGGCACCATTTAGCACGCTCATTTGCCTCCTACCCTATGCCGAACAACCTTGTCATGCAAACTAGGCAAACCCACGAAAAGGGGTAGCCCGAACTCCTCCCTGCCCTGCACCAGCCCTGCTGCAGCGACCGTCACCCAATTAGCAGTCCATTATCGAATGACAAGTGACTCCGATTTGTTCGAAAAACCCTTCCCTTTCCGCCGGAGAAAACCACAAACACACACACACACACACACACACACACACACACACGACCCGTCACAGCTGCCAGCAGACGAATCTCGCTCGTTCGTTCGTTCGTGCGGTGTTTTCCCCCTTTTTCCAACGACAGTCACACAAAATCGTTCAGTGTTTTCATTACGAATTCAAAGTTTTGCCTCGCCGACGGCCAATCAAAGCGGGAAAAGTCAAACACGCGCCACACTCACACAGCTGGGACACACGACGGCCTACGGCGGCCAACCTGGGTAGTAACCCCTTTTGTGCTTGCAGAACAGTATGAAGTCGAAACCGAAACGTAACGAATCGGTGACAACATCGGCCACAACAAATTAGAACTTTTACTGATATGGTGGGATGTGGGATGAGCGGGCTGAGGACACATTTGGTTGTTGCTGGGCGCTGGCCTAAACCCTGTGGCAGACAGGTTCGTCAGCGGTTTTTTGCCTGTTTTGACAGATCGCAGTACCTAAACCCGGCCTAACAGGCACCGGCTGCACTGGACAGTCCCGATGCCGAGCAAACGGTGAAAGTTGTGTAATAGCAGCCGAGAAACTAAATCAAATGGACTGACGTGAATTGTGACAGAAATTTATTTAACATTTCAGCTTTCCTCAAACAAGGGAAATGTGTGACAGTTGGTTGAGTCACGGCGCCGACACTTTCTCCGCAATGTGATCATGGCATCCGCCTGCAGTCAGCGGAGGAGTGAAGGAGTGGGCGAAAAAAGGTAATCAAATTAAATGCAGTTAATAAGAGGGACTTTTATTGAAACATTTCAATTTGACTAATTTGATGTGCCGCTCATAGTGCCGCTATCAACAAGGAGCAGCATTTGCCATAACAATACCCCAGAGATGATGATGATGTAGTACCGTCATTCTCGGTCGCGCTGAGCGCTGAATGTGTTTTTAAACCGTTACGGTAAGTTGCTAAAAGCGGTCAAATTGAGAAGGGAAGAGAGAAAAGGGAAGGAATAAGAAGTGAAAGGGGGAAATGAAAACAGGAAACATGTATTTTAAAAGGAAACACATATCCTCCGGAATGGTTAACAGATAGAAAAAAAAAGGAGAAAACCCTCCCATCGGGAATGCCTGTAGGGACGACTGGATAAGGGATAAGCGAGTGAGAGATCCCTTTTTTCGACTTTTTTCGCTTATGCAAGTGTGTGCAAGCACTTTGTAGTGCGGGAAGCATAAACAGATAAATGAACACAATAAACAAGGGGGATGATGGGTTTTGATACACACTCATAACCGATGACCCTTTGTGGATTGGGGTCGGCTCTTTTTTTCCTCGCCCCGAAACCAATAACGAACCGAAAAAAAAAATATAATGGAATGGACCACCCTCCCCACCCCGCAGAGTGATAAGAGTGATCGCCAATAATGGTGTTTGTATTTTACCTTTCCCTGTGTTGTTGGAAGAGTGACTTCTTACTTAAGATGTTTCCGCACGGAAGTCCTGGGACCATCCCGCTGCGACCATTGTCGGGTGGGTCGTTCGGCCCCGGCGGAAAGCCTTTCCGAATGAAGCGATGTGCCGCGTGCCGACTTCTAATGCCATAATTGAGGGCGGTCTTGGAAGTGGTTTTTCCCTACTGTAGTTTAAAATTTGTATCACAAACTTGTGTATATATGTATTGCTTCGTAAATAGTTCTTTGCAAATCGATTGCCAATATTAAACGCCATCGATCTATCGATGAGGATTAAACCCGTTTTTGGGAAAGGCCGTCTCTTTTGTTGGGAAGGGGGTTTATCCGGCCTGACCCCTGACCACACGGACCCGATGATAAGCGCAGTCACCCCTTTTCTTGCAGGATGATTTTAAATTAAATCCCCTTTTCACTGAAGGGGATGTAACGCGCTACGCTTTTCCCTCTGGGGGCAGGGAAGTTCGACGTCTAATTCGCTCCATCGATCAAGCTAATGTCAATAAACTGATGCAATAAAAAAAGGCCGGGGGTTTTCCCTACACACCACACGCTGTAGGTGGTAGTAGTAGTAGTTCGCTTACACTAAAATGACCGTCGGGTCTCACAAAATAAACCCTAAAATCCCTTTGGCAGTGAGCAATGCAATAAAAAGTGATGAAAAATACTCCCCCACCAGGAACAGGCCAGCAACCAGGACGACTCCAGTCAATCTCTGTGTGCGCCTGTGTGTGTGTGTGTGTGTGTGGCAGCGAGTGGCTAAGCAAATGTTTATCCAGCTCGTGAAAGATTACAATTTTCACACGATTAAATCGCGAAACGGCGGCATGTCCTGTGCGCCTTGTGCCCAATGCTCGCTGCGTTCTGTTTTTGCGCATTTTCAACCTTTTTGCGGGGCGGGGAGAACAACACTGAACGCCTGAAACAACCCCGTGTAGTTTTTCCGCGTGCAGGCTCGCGTAAAGCTGGCCGATAAACATCCGGCACAAAACATCCGGGCAGGCGTAATAATAGACACGGCAACCCGCGACCCGGGGAAACGGTTTGTGCCGCACAGAGTGTGTTTCCCAAATGGTGTAGATAAATGATGGTTTATGTGGCAAAAAAAAAAAGAAGCGGCTGGAATGGTTGTACAGCCAACACGCGCTCAAGTGGTCCTGCGGTACAATGTACCACCACCACCACCACCACCACCACCCATCAAGATATGTATACCACGAGCGTCCGCGCTCGCGCTCAAAGTCACGCTCACTTTCGTTCCGCGGATCGGGAAAATGAGTTTTGTGATTTTGCTTTTTTTTTGTTTGTTTGCTTGTTTCCGCCTGCTTGACAATCGTCCAGCGCTCTGCGTGGCTCGATGTCACCATGACTAAATGAAAATAATTCACACAGAATAAATCGTTCCGGATGAATGCTGCTGATGGGACGTATCGCGTACGGTGCTTCGTCCTGCGATAAAAACAAATGGCAGCGACGGTTTTGCTGGCGACGCTCCAGTTATGGCCGAACAAGGGCAAGGATTTGGCACCGTGCTTTGAAGGTGCTTGAAGGAATGACCCCGGGGACGGAATGGTGTATCGTCTTTGTCGCAAACCGTGCATGGATGCTGCGGTTGAAATATAGTTGCCGTACCAAGGGCTTGCTGACGTCTGTGCTCTCTGGCGCTGGAGTGGTCAGCTTTTTTTTTCGGCAGCAAACGTTTCTTGCCAGCAGAACACTTCAAGGAAAACGACACTTGGAAACACACACTCATCTTAGGGTGTGCTTGGGAGATATTGCTTTTTTGCTGGCAAGATGGCGCACCAAGTGTTTTGGTTCGTTCGTAATTGGGACGTTTGCTAAAACCTAACGTAATGTGCGTTCTGTCTCATTTAATTGTCACCCAAAACCAAAGCAAAAACCGGCCTGACATCCCGCCTTTCCAAACCATCTAGCATCAAAAACTCTTATAAACAACTCGCCCCCTCAAAAACGAGCGTGTGAGGGACGAAGAAAAATTGCCACCCGCCGTCGAAATAAATAACTAGAGCACGCGCCAAACTGCTCGTGGTAGTAAAAACGTGGTCCATTGTGGAGAGAAACGCAAACCTATCCAGGTCCGGGCACAATTGCCACAATCACAAGATCACAATCGACAATCGGTTCGGTAAAGGCGAAACACGCCTTGCGCTGGAAATTACGCAACACGCGTCAACGACGCGCGTGAGGCTGGCAATTGGGACGCGCGATGGCAAACAATCGACGGTATACCATTGTTTGAGTGCAATATATCGATAAAAAAACGCGGTAGGAAAATGGGTGAGAAAGGGGGATGATGTTGCTCCTGGGATGCTGGCTCGGTCGCGTGACGCCCTTGCAGTGCGGTGTAACTGATGCGTGCACCCCTGTTTGCGATGCGTATGGGTTTGCGTTTTAGGAGCGCAAAAAGCATCAAGCAACCTATGGAACTTGACTAAATGTAAATCACTGTGTTCTGTGTTCTGTGTGTGTGTGTTTAACTGGCGGTATTGTTATCTGTCGCGGCAAAACGACAATCCGCCGAAACGCATGTTCCGCCTCACCGTGTTCGAATGTTTTGTGCGGATTTGTTCGGCGGCTTGTCGAGTATAGGCAAATCGACAGAACGAACTCTTTCCCCCAATCGCTTCTCAATTGCCTAAAAAAAACCCTTCGCGTACAAAGCGGGCGCGTGACAGCTCGCCGAACACAATGGTGAAATGTCAAAATATTTACCGCCAACACCAATTTCAATCTCGCGGCGAGCCTTGTGTGTGTGTGTTGTTTCTGTCGTATCTGCCACGTAAACGCCTCTTTGAAGGGATTTTTTCCTCCATACAGAAGGCAAGCGAAACGAATGGAGGGCGCAAAGCGGGTCATATTCAAAATTGCGAAGAGCGCTCGCGGTTCGGGAAAAACCGCTGTCACTGACACGACACCGGTGACGGCGATGACGTGGGAACTTTCAAACGAGTTTAATTAATTAGCGTGAGATTGAGACGTCAGCGAAGCCAGGCAGGCGGAAAAATGTGTTTCGGTGCCACGGGTTAAAATGATGCTCAAAACCGCCGACAGGGACCGGAAGGAGGTTCGGTGCCAGGAACTGGGACTGCTGCTGCTGCTGCTGTTTGTGTGAGTAGTGAGAGGGATCGTGGTTGATTTTTGGTGTTGTTGTTGTTGTTGTTGTTGTTGGGAAGGTGATTCCATTGCCACTTGACACCGGGCGAGTCAAAAGTTGTGGAACTGTTGTCATGGAGTTTTTGAAATGCGTGATCCATTGAAAAGGATCACTTGGATGGGTATTATTTTTATGCGAAGCAATGGTTGCAGTGTCGGCGAATCGGGTGTGACCAGTGAGGGGAAAATATTGCCGAAAACCGGAGAAATTTAGATTAATTTTTATGATGATTGTATTTTTTTTTAATTAAATTGATTCTGTTACATTGCAGTTAGGCTCTGGCAACAAAAAGGAGGAAAATATGATCCTAACTTTTTACGAAAAGTAAAATAAAAATAACCAAAATAAGCAAAACCATTAATTTCTTACTAGGCAATCATTCTCTTGGTGTGTATCATCCCATAGATAGTTACATGTTTAATATAAAATTTATTTAAAGAATGTTATTGAACCAGTTTATGCCATCATGCTTTTGAATTCAACATAAGTTCTTAAATAGGAGTTGGATACAGTGAAATCACTTTAAAATTAATTTTCAAAGGACCTATAGTTTAGCCAGAGAGTCCTATTACAATATACGTGTTTGTATGAAGTATCCACGACAGCAACTCTTAAATGGTTCATTTTAAAGAAACAAGACCTCCATCCCAGAGAGGCTTTATTGTATATCCTTTTATTTCCATACGAGGGGGATAAAAATAATAAACAACAATCTAACAATCTATTTTTTAAATATTTTAAAAATTATCCTATATTTCATTACTTTCTAACACAAGTAAAATTACGACAAGAAAGAAAAGCGTGATCATTCGGACATTTTGGCCATTTTTTATATTCAGAACGAATTATTAGTCAAAATATTTGTCAAAACAGCCATATATGATTGGAATTATTGCTTTCAAGTAAGATTAATTGTGCAAATTATTTAGCAAACCTCCATTCCAACAGAAGAAAGGATGATTCCAACTATCACGCATCGTAAACTGATACGGAATATGAGCCAAAGACCGTCTACTTAACGTTTGTACTACAAAACCATGCCATTATGGGTAAATCTTTTATGCGGCTTAGCGTTGACTCTTAATACCAGCTTACGCAAAATTATAGTTTCTGTCACAAAATGATAGCATGAAAAATGGTGCTTAAGCTAAAAATTGAAATAAATAGATAGGAAAAAAAAACAGCAATTCATCCCATCCCGAAACATCTTCATGTAAAAAAGACTTTCCCTTCCTAGCTCTTGCTACGCTCTGAACTGAAAAAATCATTGAAAGCATGTCATTTCACAATCCAACATTGGATTTATTCTGACGGTCATCATTTCGCAGGCCTCATTGCACGCATCGCTCATCGTGTCGTGGCCGGCAATTTTGATGGAGATCGATCGTTATCGGGTCCAAGGAAAATCCCAAAGCCCAATAATGACACAAACGCCCCCGTTTTGCGAAGGATGATGGAGTAATATTTGAGAAGAATAATCCCTTTTCCCTCCCGCATCCCGTCAGCGTCGGTCAGTGAAGCCATCGGCAGCTCGATTTGGACGTAATGCAACATCTTAATGGAGAAATAATATTAAAAAAAAAAAAAAACGATGGCTCGTGTGCCGCGTGTGTCATCCGTACCACAATTCGGCCACAACACCGGGGCGCCGTGCGTTCGCTGCACCGCGTGGCGATTGCCGCGTTGACCGATTGACCTCGAGCGTCGATGACGTGCTGCTGCAGCCATTTTCGCATCGAATTTGCCGGAATCGGAATGATAGATTTATTATGTATTACATGTTTCGCAAAGGATATCAAAAGATCATTAGCCGGCACCGCGCACAATCGTTCCGCTATCGCTCGCAGCTGATCGGAAAGAAGAGCAAAGGATCGCGCCGACACGATTCCTTGCACGGATGATAAATTACTGCGTATTGAGAGCGCGCGCGTGTTTGCGATGACTATGACGACGGTGCTGATGATGGTGAGGAATGATGGTGTGTCGGCAAACCATTTGTATTTGTTTTTTTACTTTTATACAATTCAGACCACTCCTTCAAAGGGCGATCGTTTTGTATTGTCAGTCGACGCGGATGGTCGGACGAGTCGGGGTTTCTTCTCTTTGTGTTGGTTGGGAAGACATTTTTATCGGTTCGCCACGGTTATGATTTGCTCGATGGTGGTGAGCAAAGGCATTGGCATGAATAATAGATGGAACGGTAATTTGTTACGGTATGTGTTAGGTTATCAGTCGGATGACGGAGACGGTGTCGAATGCCGAAAAGCCAAACCGTCGGAAGTAATCTGTTTCAGTTTTGTTGCGGGATTTGCGCTTGCGATGAGTTAATGGAAAGTGAGGGCAGACAAATGTGAGATTTAATAAAAATTGATAAATCAACAAACCATTAAAAAAAACCATTCAACAAGGCAGATCAACAAATTTTGGAGCAAATTAATAAAACAAAGGTCATTCCTGCGTGCGTAACAGTTACTTCTGAGTGAGGGAAAAAGGAGGTTTTTACTTCCACAAAACCACCTCAAGGGCGAACGATGGGTAACAATTACATTATTTGCCCATCGTGCTTTGTTGGCAATGTTCAAACCGCTCTAAAACGCTCTCCCTCCTAAATTTAAGGGGACGTTTGTGTGGTTTTCGTGTTACCGCAGTTCAAGACACGGCAGCACGACCGTCTGTCTCCAGTTTGGAACCATATTTCCACTTCCTTCCGCATTTTGCTCCACCAACAACATGTTTTTCGCAATTTTGTCGCACAAGGTTGGGTAAGAAAATGATTTTCCCTGTAAAAAAAAAACACCCACACCCAAGTTCCCTTTTTCCCAGGCAGGTTGCGCAAAAGTTCCCAAGAATAATCTCAAGGCGGCAACGGCAGAGCCATTCTTTTGCGGAACTTCATTGGAGAGTTATGAACTACCAAGCATAAACTGGCACCAAGGATAACGAACCTGTGAGTGGTGGAGAAAGTAGGGTGAATGAAGAACAAAAAAAAACAAAAAAAAAACACAGAGTAAAAGATTAGTTTGAAGTTGTTCTTTGCAGGCACACGGTACATGAAACAAACGCGAGCTGGCCAACCAAGAAGCGGCTTGAGATAGCTTGAAGCAATTCGCTTGTGGTTGTGATTTTTTTGTTGCTCAACCTTCATCCCAGGAAAGATGCGAAAAAATCTGTTCCGCCTGTGCCTGGAAAGTCCCTTTCCTTTTGCGCCTCCACTGGGTCGTCCAACAGCGCCCAGGACGCCAGAGCAAGGGCGCACACCCTACACACACAAAAGCAAGCAAAAAAAATCACCCAAACTAAAGCACGGCGCAGGAAAGATGATTTAATGAATTTGGTGATGAATTTTTCTAATTTGAAATATGCTAATTTTGGAGTCCTTCTTGCCCCCCCCCCTTTCGCAATCCCGCCGTTACGCGTCCGTTCACTTGCAGAGGAGGAAGAGGAGGACCACCGCAAAAGCGAAGGATTTGTCGTGCGAGATTTTGCTTTCTCTTAAGCGTAATTTTCCTGTCCTGTTAGAACCATTTTCATACCAGCCTTCATACCTCTTCCCTCGGCCGCTTTAAAGTCCACAGTCCCGAAAAGGCACTGACCGTGTTCCAGGGCTTCCACCGGGGCGCTCTAAGTGAAATGGTGAAGCCGAGCCGAACCGCGTTGCTTTGAAGGTGAGTGTTGATTCGGCGGCAACCGCACCGGCATCAAAGTATCGTGTAATGCTGTTTTTAAAGTTAGATTGGCAAGAGTTTTGTACGCCCCTCCCTCCTCCCCCCCCCCACCAGGCCGTTTGTTCGGAGAGCTAATGGTACTTTAAGTGGGTTTCGATGAGCAGTTAAGCGGACTGTTTGTGGCGGGCTTTGCGGGAACACGCCAATAGGGGATGGAGACAATTCGTCTGATGTGCGTTTATTGGATGGAAAAATTACTTAAAAGGTGCAACATTAAAGTAACGATTAGAAATGGTGTTTGTTGGCTTAACAAAAGCCTAAAGTTCTTGCGCTTTATCACTGAATTATTACTGATTTTTGTCTATTTTATGTTTACGCTTTCCCCTCTCAATCAGAGAAGAAAATGAACGATTTTATTCTGTATTTTTAGTGTCATCGTATCACTTTGCTAATTAATTGATCCTATCAATGTGTGCTGACCAATTTTATAGCATTCCCTGCTAAGAAAAGACCTCACTTTCCATCAAATAAAAAATAAAACGCTACCGTAATAGCACGGAAGAACATCGCTTCAGTTAAGTGCACCATCATCCTTCTGTTCTCGCTTTACACATGTTACAAAACCACCACCATCACCACCAAACGCGGGAATGAGGCGGGGTAATAGTGACTCTCGGATACCCGAAAGATGTCCCGTCCGATCACCACCGTATCCCTTCAGTGGGAGAAGACAGGGAGGCACTAAATTTGACAAAGTGAAACTCATGTAAAAAGCTATTAATTTGCCATGTTTTACATTTGCTATCTGTGCTAACGGGGCAACCCGGGTCCCGTAAAAACTAACATTCCCGCATCCCGGATACGTGTCTGCGTGTGTTTCCATTAAAACTATTGTCCACCGGTCATTGGGTATCTCCAGTGTCGAAGGGTCCCTGACGGGGTACGGCCTTCATCCCTCGGTCCCGGCACGATGCTTTTATCGTTGATTGAAGTAAATGGGGGAAATGGTCAGACGACGAACCCGGGCACTGAGCGCTGAGAGCACTGAGAGTGATTTAATGGAATGTGACAGTTGTGGTTTTTCGGGTTGTGATTTCAGTGTAGTGTAATTTACTGCCCTTACCCTTACTGAGGCCACTTGTGAACGTTTAATAGTACTTCTGGTATCTTCTTGGTTAACAGAATGTGATTTGATTGCGATGGTCGATTGCGGTTTGCCGAACCAAAGTGCCCGATGTGAAGTGGATGTATTGAAAATTAGTCAATTAATTAATTGCTTGATATTGCGGTGCTTGTAAATCGAGTGCTTAATGATGGGAGACACACACACACACACACACTTGACTGACTGGTCGAGCTATAAACGGTTCGATAAGGGCGATAAAAGTGTACCGGGGAACCGGGGACGCGTAATCAATTTACAGCATTTACGACAAATTGCAACCATTCGGAGGGATTTCTTCTACAAAAAGGCTACATAAAACGTACATAAAAAGTGCGACCAGTCAGACCACCAAGCCATTTTTACACTTGCAAGCAAGAGAATGCCATAAATCGTGGCATTTTAATACCAATAAAGTACAAAATATTGGTTCAAAAAAGGGCTCAAAAAAGGGGCAACGTTTCCAGCGCGTTTGAAGAAAGGTTTGAATTTTTCTAAGCCACGCGCTTCCAGGTGGGTGATACATTTGTAGCTTTATTTTTTGCGCATAGAATTTAAATATATTTTCCATGTTTCCGGCTTTTCTCCAACACCACCTACCGGCTACACTTTACCGCCGCAAGCAGTTCGAGATGGTTGGCAGCACATTAAGCTATTCAAATTCCATTTCTTCGGTAACTTTCCTTGTGGCTCTTTCGCTCTAAACTTGTAGCTTGAATAATCTCGTTAAACCGATCATCCACAGTTAAGAATGGCTGGACGAAAGCGGTGCTGTTTTTGCGCTGGTACAAAAGGAAAGTTTCATCCCAAAGAACAAAGGTATCGGGGGGGGGTTCTCCCTCTTGTAAATGATACAATTTGCGAGGTTACGAAACTTTTGCGCAATGGGAGTTGGGTGCGTGAGTAAGTTGGGGCGAGCGAAAAGCAGTGTGGAAAAGGAAAAGTACTGGCTGTAATTGATCAATCGATAAATATTTGCATTGATTTTAATTAGCCCGAGGTGTGTTGCCTTTAAAGTGTATTTCATTGCTTTATCGTAGAGTTCCAAGTTCCACGCATTCCAGTTTGGGATAGAAAGTTTCTAAATTGAATTTGTTTAAGCCTAATTAGTACAGCAGGAACTGACACTGCTCTACAAGGCAGGGTACCACTTTCAAAGCAGGTTCCTAGCTCCCAGGATTTAGTGTCTCCTCGGACAGGATCGGAGGTTTCCCTAGCTCGCGCTAAAAGAGCAATATTTGCTCAGCTCAAAACCTAGCTAGGAGTGAGCTCGCTGGGAACTTTTCCAACGAAACTGTAAATCCTGTAATGCAGATCAAAACGAGACACCAAAAGGAAGGTTTTTGATTCGGTTTTAACTCGATGCAAAAACCTCGGCTCATCTCCGGTGCAGTGCAGGCACCGTTGCAAAACTGGTTTAATGCTTTCCCATCGCACTTTGCACCAGCTCCATCCCCCAAAGGAAGGATGATCCGTTTGGAAATAAAAGTTGTTCGCTTTTAATTATATTTGGTGTCACAATTTTGGAGAAGTTTAATTAAAATTTTGCACCCGGTGATGGGTGTTTTCTTCTTCTTCTGTATACTGAAGGATGGGCCAGGGAAGCTCACAGTGATGTCAAATGGATGAAAATGGGCCAACCAAAAGGTTTGCTTGCTTTCCACCCCCCCCCCTCTCTCCCACCAGGAATGATCCACCCAGTGCCCGTGGGAACCGGAAGAAAAAAGGAAGTACAAACTCCCAGGAGTATTTTCGGACTCCGGTACGGTGGTATCTGCATAATATTGGTCCCCTTCTTTCCCCCTTCCCGGGCGAGTGTGTGTCAACTGCAGGCACCGCTCAGCATCATATTTCGGTACTGTGTGTGTGTGTGTGTTGTGCTCCTCCGGTTTTTTTTTTGTACAGGGACGACCTTTTTTGCCACCTTTTGCGAGTGGGAGGGATGCAGATATGATACCAACGCATGCCAAGGTGCTAAAGATTAGATTGCGATGAGGTGATAACAGGGCAACAGGAATCATACACATCCCATTATACTGTGTGTGTGTGTGTGGGAAGGTTTTTATTTCGGTAATTGGGAAATGCTGGTTCTGACAGACTCGGGTACGGGAGCAAAAAGGCCAAATTGGGTGTACAAATAGGTGTGGGAGTATGCCCCCCTTCCCCGTCCCCATACTTGCAAATGATAACCATGATAACCTTCCATATACCCGGTGCGGTTGGAAGGGGACCGTTACCGCGTAGCTTTTGCGAGTTTTCGGTTTTTCGGGCAAAGCTTAAGTCATTTGCATTCTAATGAGTTTGTTTTATTTTGGTTTTTCGGTGTTAATTATGGTAATCTTCGGAAACGCAGTCACCTGATGTTTCATTAAGATGTTTATTTTTTCGTTTTTGGTGTTGTTGTTGTTGTTGTTGGTATGGGATTAGCAAAGGGATCATTCGGTGGGGTGGTTGGGAGGAAATGAAGAGGATACTGTTACCTGAAGAGATAAGGTCGGCGAGATGAAACATGCCAGCGTTTGGTTGGGTGAAGGAGTTATGGGATCATAAAAACATTACAACATTGCTACTCGTTCGAGTGACAGATGGAAGTAGTATTTAAATTATCATACATCATTGTAAGCAAAATTTAAGATTTATAAAACGTAAGGTAAAGAAGACAAATTAGGCCAGAATTGCAAGAAACAAAAGTGGACGAAAGTGTACTTTTGTCAGACTACTTCTTCGTTCTTTGAGCTCAACAAGACGGTTGATAACACTTCGGCACTGTCAACAAGGCTCATTTCCATACTCCACGCACCGAAAAGCGATCCGCCAACCGCTCTTACGATCCAGCCGTACCGTTTCCACGGACAAAGTTTCTGTCTCCACCCGCCCGCTGAGCGGGATATCATTATCATTTTAATTACGACCTGTTAAGATTGTAATAAATTATGAAATTAAAACAGGACGCTGCGCTCTAAGGATGCTCACGCTAAGGTCGGTGTTGGTTTTTGTCGGCGATGCAAACCAGAACGAGAGAGAAAGAGAGAGAGAGAGAGTGCTAGTGAAGAAAATACCGTTCATTATTTGTTGACTTTTGTGGAAGCAAGCAACCGAAAAAAAAACGGCGAAAAGTACTGCGCACGACAGCACAGAGAGTGACGAACTGCAACTCCCAGTTCGTATCCTTGGCACTGTGTGGGAAAACGGGATGCAGCAGCAGCTCTTGTTGCAGCTGGGAAAAGAAAACTGCAACGGCTCAACACAGCATGCTCGCCCAGCGCTCGATGGCGTACGAGTTTCCCGGGCAACTACTATTCGCCACAGCGCAGCGACACAGTAGGCTGCGTGAAAGAGTGCACAGGTGCTATGGATTATGGCCGAAAAAGGGAAAAAAGAACTTAGGGCCGGTTTTGTTGTTGTATTTGTTGCTGTGCGGGTGACGAAAGCGCGATCAAACTATGGGCGCCCGCACAGACATAATTCACCCGCCAAGAAGGGTGGGAAAGGGAAACCGTTTGCTTACCTTTCGGAATGGAGCGCATCACAAGAGAGTATAAACATGTGTGTGTGTGCGCGTGGTTGGCGTGTTTTTCTGTTTTTTTTTTTTTTAGTTTCTTTCCTTCGATTGATGGAGCTCGTCAACCACGCCTTTTTTGCCGTGCATCGGCGCTTTGCGATGCAGGGGTCGCCTTCTTGATACAACGTTGGATTGATTGTTGAAAGACTACTGGGTAAGGAGTGCGATGGTATTGCCACGGTTTAGCCCATTTTTATCTAAAAACGCTAAAATTTCAAATTTCACAATAAGTTGAACGTTGCTTTTAATTATTCATTCAAAACCAATGACAAAAATCCTCTCCTGCACTCATTTTGGATGTTATTAGATGACCCATTTTTATATTCATTTTAATAGATACTTTGAATGGTATAGAGAGTGACTTTGTCAAAGTAGATACAAGATGTAACAAAGTTGTAAACCTTTATAAAAACTCAAATGAACTCATCTCAAAACAAAGAACCTTATACTATTTGCTAGTAAATAAAAAAATCAATACTCAGGATCAAAAATTCAAACATAATTACAAATTGGTTAACAGTCCAAATTGCTCTTTTTGCGGAATTACTGAAACACTAGAACACAAATTTAAAAACTGCAGAGAAATCGAAGATTACTGGAAAATGTTTAAAGAAATTATTGCATCGTACAACATTAAACCTCTTGCATTCAACGAATTATCTAAACCCGAACTGAGAGGCAAAAATAAGCAAAGTGGCAAAAAAATCATGAGTCTTTTCATAAACTACATATAATTGATACAAAATAATGAAATAAAACAAATAAAACATAAAAACACGTTGAAGGTCATGTTATAATAAGTTGGAAACATTATAAGTTTGGGAATAGTTTGTAAGTAAATATACGGATTTGTATTGTTTTAATTAAAAAAAAAATACAATAGTATTTTCTAGGAATGTGATTGGTGTAGATTAACCTATTTCATAAATCTACAGTAATTATATTAAAATTGTTTAAAATAAATGGTTAATTACCAAAAAAAATTTTTGGTTTGCTTATAGTGCGTCCTCCTACTCGAGATAAACGAATCAGTAACAGCAGATAATTACGCCAAATAATATAGCACAATAGGAAACAGTTGGACGAACTCCACATGTCGTGATCTGCCGTATCGTACCGTTCCTGTTTCTATGGAATACTTTGCTACAGGGGACAGTCCATACGAGGACAGTTGCATACATGACAGGCATGTGGTTAAGTCGTCCGAGTTGTCGACTGTATCTCGTAAACGCTCCAGCTTAACACTTTTTTGTCGCAAATAATATTATATTTCTTGTTAGCTTTTAAAATATAAAATTTCAACTTATGTCCATATTTTTTTAATTTATCTAATCCTTAATGTCGCACATCTTTTAATGTTAAAAATTCAAAAAATATAAAAATTCCATTCCACACTTTTCTGCCCACAACCACTGCAATGATGATGGTCGGCGGATTTTTGGAACGCCTACAACTCGCGTAGTTCTCGCATTGGCCAGTCGCCCTGGGCCCTTCGCTCCGGCGGTGTCCAGCGGTGTAAAGGAGAGAAAGATAGCGTTGCGCTGCGCTCGTCCAGCTGAGATTTGCTGCTGCCGCTGCTAATGATGATGACGATGATGATGATGAGAAAGATGAACGGACCGGCAACAAAATGTGGAGGAAGCAAATGAAAAAAAAAGAGGGCGAAAGTTTAAAAGTTGAATAGTGGAATAGTGCGGGCCAACCTGACACGGGCACGATGAGCTGCATTCGCAAAAGCGGGAAAGATATACAGCATCTTCCCAAAACACGGGAGAGGAACTAAGGTTTTGGTTTTTTGTGTGTGTTTTCTACTTTATGGATAAAGCTCTCCGCGAAGAATATACACCGGTGGTAGTAACTTTGTTTCATAGCTGAGTTTTTCATACTTTTACAAGGCTTTTTTTTTGGAGGGAGGAAAAGCATAAGAAGTATTATGAGGTGTGTTTTGAAGCATTTAAACGGTAAAATATTTAAAGATTTTAATGATTAATAATTGCATTATTATTGCAAGTAATTCTACTAACATACAGCAGTGTGATGAAAATACTTTTCCAAACGTAAGAAACTACAAGAACATCTGTACTCTTAAGTAACCGTACAACTATAAAGAATAAATACACTCCCCATTTTAAGCAGTAATTTCAAGGCGTACGTTTCGCCACTCTTGATGAAGCGACTGAAAGCAATAAACTTTCCACCGGATGTTGTTAACCACAATCTTGAGCTTTTAAGAAGTTCCCTTTTCAAATGGGGAGTACAAAAAATAGAGAAAAAGAACGAATAAAAAACAAACACCAACCCAATCCCACCTAATCGCACCACCACCCTACACACACACACACACACGGCGGCATTGGCACAAATTAACCTGGCGTTTATTCGCGATCAGTCATAACTTGACGGAAACATGGAATTATAAGCTCTAGCGCTGGTGCAAGATTTTCCGTGCCGATAAGCCCTCCAGAGAGCGACCGAGGGCCCAGAGGCACCGCAGCCTTAGCAGCGCCCAATCCCCAATGGAGGGGAGAGTTAAGTGGCTTTTTTCCTCCCCCCCCCGACCCGTTATTGCAAGAAAGAAATCGTGAAAGAAAAGTCCACCCAATCATTACGCAAGTGTACGCGAGTGTGCCCGGCCGGGTTTGGATGAAAAAAAAAAACGGCTGGAGAGTAAATAGTGACTAAACCCTTTTTAAACACGACATTTTATGAGCTGCGCGATCGCGACGGCCCCTCAGGCCTCGGAACAACGGCGGATTATGGTGGGGCCCCATAAAAGTATTACCCGGTCCGACTGGAACTTATTTTTTTGTGTAGTTTCTTCTGTTTTCTAGATGATGAAGCGTCTAACAATTTTATTTCCGCCCGCAGTTGTTACTTTTTGGGTTTGGCGGAGGGGGGCAATGCGGCAAACAACCACGAAAAGGCTGACCCTAAGCGTGTGGTTCATTCTTTAAGTTTATAGTTTGTTAATTACATAATTTATGCCACGCACTTACCGTTGCCCGTTTCCCATCTCCCCTAGCCAGGTGGTGACTATCCTGACTGCGCTCGGTTTTTTTCATTTTCTTCCCCCGTTTGGCGCAATGTCTTGTGGACCTTGCGAGCATCGAGAGGACGATTAATATTTGGATTAGAGGCTGTTCATTACGGTGTTTCACCGCCGTAGAAAGGTTGGAATTATGAAATTTTCTAACTGAAAGAACGAGAAAAACGAAAAACTTAATGTCCCGTAAAACAACACGCTGCACGTTTCACGCGAGCGGACCAGGCACCTGGGCAAGGGAAAGCTCCTGGTTTATTAGAGCTCTCCCTTCCCGGCGGTGCCGGCAGCTTTTGACTTATGCGTTTTGGGCTCCGTTTCACGTCCGCAGCCGAAAGATGTGCAAAATAAAGCGTAAATAAAACCTTTCTCCCCCTCGTAGCCGCGAAATTATTAACCTAATCCCCAGTGCTCCCGTGATGCCATTGTGTTGTGTGCGATTTTTGGTTGAGGTTTTTTGCTAAAGCAATGAAACGCCACACTCACCGCCGGGGAGTGAAAAATGGTGACAATTGTGAGCTGACATTTGTGTTTGTGGTTTGTGGAAGAAGTGTAATATTTTCTAAGAGGTAATTTTTCTTGTGTGAGCGCCAAATTTATTTCCCTTCACTTGGCATCTAATATTGTGCTTGAAGAAAGATTGCTTTCTCACACACACACACACATAAACACACACATAAACGTAGAAGATTGTATAACACCCGTTACAACAGTAAAGCCCCAGCTAGAGTGATAGTTACACTGCAAAGCTCCACCTTTTTTCGGTCTCCGCAGCCGTCTTTTTGTTGCAAATTTTCTTTCCTTATTTTGCCACTTTCTCCCATGAGCATGATCGGTATGATAGTGGCGAACTTTTCGGGGACACAAGACAGCATCCCCAGGAACAGCAGCAGCAACAGGTGCTGGTACTCTACTCCGCCCTCGATACGATTGGTTACTACGCACGGGGAATGGGAAATTGCATATGCGCATTCGGAAAAGCGCCCTGCCAATCGAAGCATGCGGCGCTATGCTCGTATGCGCGCTCTCTGTGGGCAAAAGCTTCCGCTTAGATGAGAGGATGCTGGAGAGTAGATTGGGGAAGGTTTGTACCAGCACTATGACCCGCAAAAACCGTCCCCAAATCTTCTCGTTTGATTTCTTGAAATGAATAATTTTAGTGCATTTGATGTTCTAAGTTTCAGTAAGTATTTTACACATTTTGTATGCTCAGTACATGCGATTTGAGGCATAAAACACATACTAACAGCAAACAATACACCATTCATCGATGGATACTTTCATAAATTACTTATCTGTCCAGCGATGACACGGGAAGCCTTCAATTCGACGTGAAAGTTCTCCCGAGCTTGCGCAGTTGCTGCTGGCAGTGTTTGAGCGGATAAGCAGGATGCTGCTACTTGGATGGGAATGGCTAAGATAGACAAACCGGCAATAGAGCAGCTGAGAGATGGGAGAGCTTTGCTAGGTGAGATGAGCATGTGGTCATTAGTAATCGATATGAGGGTTGGCTAAGAAAAGAGATAATGAAGAGAAAAAGGGGGAACGATATGAATGCTTAGCAGGAAAAATGAGGACCACCATTTTCTAGGGATCAACTCAAGATAAAAATTAAAAACGTAATAAACAATGTTGACTTATTGAAGCATGTTTTGCCTCACCGTTGTTTCTGCAATCTTCAATGGTTAGTTTCGATAACGATAACAGCAATGTTCAGCTCCCCGCTTGAGCTTGAAAGAATGGTCAAGGGCGCGCCTCGGCAAACATCAAAATCCAGACTCGGGAAGTGGAAACATTTCTATAAATATTCATCCACATTAACGCACAAGTGTGTGGTAGCGTATCGGGCGAAAATTTAAACCGAAAAAGCCACTAAACGCGCCGTAATGAATTCATCCCGTAAGGTGCTAGACAAAATCAGCTGAATGTAAAGAGCGGGGTGGAACTGGACTGGCTGATTAGGAAAAGAAAGCATAATCATGTGCTAATGGCATTCGGGCCGGAAGCGCACAAGAGCGCGATTTCCAAACTGCTTCTGCCAGGGCCAGAATGAGAGTGAGACCCCCGAGTGCACGGTGTTTTGTAAAGTGTTTGCTTTTGCTGGTAAAATGGACGACCGTCGATGGAACGAAGTATGTGAAAATATCTCCCAAAACCTTCCTGCTTCCATTATGTTAGCTTTGGTTCATTAACTACAAGGTGTGTGTGTGTATGTTTGTGTGTATGTGTGAGTTTGTATAAGAACAGAGCTAGAAGTCGGACGAAAGTCCCTTTTTTGGCAACATTTTCCCTAAACCAAAGGTGACTATTTAATTAACGAATTTGTAAGTCCCCTCCCTTTGGGCCTCTCATACCTTCGACGAGGGAAAATTTGGAGGCAGAAATAGTAGAATAACGCAGCGTAACAGCGTAACCGGAAACGTTCTAATGAAATCAAACTAAAGCCACCGGCCAGCAAGCGTTTGTGGGTGCCTTTCTTTCCCTTTACACCGGCCGTCCAGCGCACAGTATCTCAATTATTTCTCAGATCATTTAATTCCTAATTAATGCTACACACACACTAACACACACATAGGTTCCAAAAGGGCAGGCATGGAAAATATGCACGCACATTTGCACCGAAAATGCGCACCACCATCACCACCCTTTTTTTTTGCTGAGAACGTGAAAGCATTGAAATCCATACCCGGTCAGTGATGAATGCTACGCCTCAGCAAGCGTTGGAAGAAAGATTGAGGCGGATGGAAATGCGCCTTGGAAAGCTCTGTGGCCTTCAGTAGGCATTGCAGAATGGAGCAACACCACAGTAGGCGCAACGCAAGTGATTTGTGCGCTGTGTTTCCCTCGGTGCGCAACATTGTAACAACCGCATGCGAGAGTGGCGCAATAATGATTTGAAGATGATGTTGATATTAACGACATTTTAATTGAGTAGGCTACAGTGTACTAGAAAGCATAGCCGAGAGGTAAGAGAGGCTTGGCCGGCAGTGAATGAGAGCAACACGCGGCATGCGACCATTGCGGAAAGTGATCAATCATGGTCGTAATTAGTTTGTAAATGTACTGTAACACTACCGTGTGCCGTTCCGATTGCTGTGCTTACTAGTAGTGATAAATATGCTGGCAAGGTGTTTAACAAACATAACACAATATTCATATTCTGTTCGTTTCTGCACTGCTTTCGGCGTGGTACTTTCTTTCCCCAACCGTGAAAGGAGTGCAACATTTTCAATCTATTCTCACGCCTCTCTGCGTTCACCTGCCTGCCTTCCAGAACATTAAGGGTTTATTTTTATGCTAAATTGAAACGATGGCTTTTATGCTCTTGTGTAGAAGGAAAGCGGCATCGAGCACAAAAAGCTACAGTAGCTAAACACACACACACACACACACCTACCCCGAAAGTGTTGGCCAACATGCAAAAGTGCAATTTTGGCAGCGCACGTCAGCGGAAAATCGGCATGCAATTCATATCGCGCGCGCCAACCACCAATCGGGCTTGTTGCATTTTCATTGCCTATTTGCCGGTGCTCTTTTTTGCCGGTCCGTGAACGTCGTGTCGTCACCGGACGTTCTTTGGGCACGAGACACGGACGCATACGGGTCGTAGTTTAGGGTTTTTTTGTGGATTTCTAAACCACAAAACGGAAGTGAAGGCAGTATTGAAGGACGCTGTGGTGGAAGATTTGGTCGATTGATGTAGACAGCTCATGGATGACAGTTCTGGTACGAACAAATTGTACTGCAAAGAGTTTGAAAAATTGGAGTCTAATAACTGTATTGAATCTACTCTTCAGTGTCCAATGTAACTGAAAATACCCTCCTACACAATAACCATCAAGACCATGCTGCCCAAATCCAGCGTATAAAGACAGACGGCTGCGCTTGTGAGCTTTATCTAGAAAACAAAAACCCTTCCAAAAGCCAAGGCCACTTCATACACAACCACTTCATACACAGCCAAGGCTACATTTTCATACGTATATCATACACCCAGAGCTGAGGCCACCGTTGCACGAACGCTTGCAGCAAAGACCGCGTCCCGGGGTCGTCCCGCAGCCTAGCACGGACCACACGGATAGTTTAGTATTCATTTCACATAGCTTGACAATTTATTCACAGCCAAACGGCAAACGGTGGTGTGCGCTGGTTCAAAACCGTGCCCAAAACCACCACCAAGCGCACCAGTGGAAGCAACAATTCGGTCCGATCATTACTCAAAAAGAAAAGGAAAGAA
>KI919390.1:25788-56942 GCA_000473525.2 Anopheles melas | reverse complement strand
CATTTTCCTCTGGTATTTTCTCAGCCAACTTCATCCCCATCATCATCATCATCATCATCATCATCATCATCATCCACACGAACACCGTTTGTCTGCATTACAACATTGCAATTTCAGCATCTATAGCATAGTCAGACTGCATGGGTCATGGCATTAGCGAAATGCTGGACCTTTAATTTTTCTCACGTGAAAACGCACTCGTGCATCACCTGAAAGCCCAAGGCATGCAGTTACACGCTTTAGTTCGAGCTGCAGCGAAAAAGAATCCAAGAACGACGTGTTTCTGTACGTGTGTATGTGCGTGTGTGTAAACGGGTGTGTCCGGTTTGGTTTGCGGTTTTGTTACTTGTGCAGTTCATGGTTCATGGATGAGCTGGTCCCCCCTCTCCCACCCAGCTTTTTTGAGAATTTGTCTGGCCATCTTCATCAATGTCTGGATGGAATGGATACGAGAATTTAAAGAACCTCAGAACATTCCTCGACTGTCTGTCAATGTGGCGTGTTTTGGGTGGACATGAGAATGTTCAAGGAAGAAGGAAGTAGTGTGGATTAAAGCTGCGACCGAGGAACAGTGGGATTAGTTTCATGTGTCGACTGGTGTTGTGATTGGACGATCTGTGGCAAGGAAATGACGTCACGAATGACATTGAGGGCTTCATACCAGTGCTTTCATACGTGCCGGGATGGGGTTGGATGGGTTTTCTCAGTTCTCATTCGACATTCCCATCCTCGGCACGCTGGCTAATTGCTGCGGTGGGAAAATTGCAGACGGACTGAGTGCCGGGGCGTGCAGATTGGGTTGGGGCTGTACTGAGACAGGGGTTCCATTCATAAAAGTTTTTCACCGTGTCTCAGTTGAACCAGTAAGAAAAGGAGGCAAAAGACTTGAATCATTAGTTTGGCAAAATGTTCTAATACTACCGCAGAGGGAATAAAGATGGCAATTATCTGCTAGCAAAGCTTTTCTGTTACCCGTAAGGAACAGATTATGTTTTTTTGCTGTGAGAAGCATAGTTTTGTTTCAGTTAATTTTAGTACTAACAATTTTCCACTAAAATGTTCCCCATGTTCTAGTTAAAGTTAAATTTATCTAATTGTAAGACGTAGCACTTTAAGTAAAGAGAAAAAAATCAACTTACGAAACGGATGAGAAGAAAGATGAAATCGGTCGCCCAAGGACAAACCTTTGCTGTCCGGCAGCGGAGAAAAAATGCACCAAACAGAGTAACAAAAAAAGCCTAGAGCAACCGGAGCCGGCTCATCCTTTGCAGCCATCCTGTGCTACCAGAATTGACTATTATCATAATCTCCTCCAGATAATCGCCATCGCTGTCGACGCCCGGTGTGGCTGGGTGGCACGCTACACTTTTCTCACTTCTCACTTCCGTTTCCGAAGGGGTTGTTTTTGCTGCCATTTCCTGTCGCAAACCCCTTTACCCGGCATAAACGCGGGGTTTACTGTACTGCATATAATTCCGGTTGTCGCTCTGTCCGCTTGGCGTTACACTTTGTCCCCAGCCGTTGTGGTTGAAACGTGGAATAGTGTTTGATTTTTGTTACATACATAAAATGCTGCCAGATCCAGGGTAAAGTCTGACGCATTTCCTCCCACCCGGCGAAAGCTCCCATTGCGAAAGCTTACTTTTGCAACAATGTTAAGCATATTTACCGAACCGCCATCAGATAACGGACATTTTATAGGACTGGTTTTGTTCGCTTGGGTAAAACTTTTTTCACCGATGGCTCGCCCTATCTCGCCTTTGTTATCGCAGCGAACACAGCTGATCATGTTTAGATGGGTTGTGTGTTTGCTGGTACACGCAGGGGCTACATTTAGAGAGCTTTTGTTGGAAACCTTTCATCTTCTCCTTCGCTCCCCATGATTATGTCCGTAGGCTAACTGGTGATGCAAAAAAAAGAAGGAAAAAGAAAAGTGTAGCCCATTTTCCCAGCCTCATCGCGTTCCTGGTTATGCTAATGAGCCTTCCCGCGATGCTCTCGAACCCATTAGGGGCTCTTCTGGCGATTTGCTCCGTACCGTGCACACTCGGGTCGCGATGGAAAAGCGTCCGACGGTCCGTCTCTTGCCGTTAGTAAATGGTTGCCGGTCCGGATTCGTTTTCCGGCCAGCTCGAGGGCCGATCAGAGTTGTGCGGTGCTGTAGCGTAAAAGAAAACGAAAGAAAAACACCAACAAAATATTGTTTGTATGACGAATGGCGGGATGATGCTAATACCGATACGTTTGATGGTGTAGGGCGTAGACGCGCACTACACAGAAAGGCTATATTTGTAGAATCTGCGCACTGTTTTTTGGGTGTACCTACTACAGCCAATTGTGTGGCGTTGTTTTGAATGTTGATTTTGACCCGTTTACCGGCATGGCATCGGTACGGGGGCACTACGATGACCCAAATGCTTAAAGAGCACCAAGTCGGGGGCTTCTTTAGGCGCGGTGGGCTAAACGAAAAAATCACAGTTGTTTAAAGGCAGGCAACATTAGCTCAAGGCAAAGGTAAATTGTACTCTGAGCAAACAATTCGGCACGTGGCTTGCTTGTAATATGCACTGTTCAACAACTGAAAGCCGCCGCTTGGTACTGTTTCGATTGATTGGAAGCATTTGGAGGGTTCAATAAATGGAAATTATTCATGTTTTATTTTTTTTGTTTGTTCAACCTTTTAACATGCCGGTACTAATTCATTCAATCGATTGCGAAACATTCAACTAAATACTTTACAGAGCGGTTTTCATGAAATTCAAATCAACGTCTTTTCTCGATAGCTCACGTGCAACGTACAGCAGAGGAATGAAAAAAAAATGAATTTTTATTGGGTCTAACAGGAATGTATGAAACGGTTAGATTGGAATGAGAAAACGTGCGATTAACGTATTGCTATACCGTTCAAATGAAACTCAATTACGTTACATTCCCAAAGGACGGGATTCGCGGGAATGGCTCGGATATTGGTGATATGCGCTGCCCGGCGAACGCCGAGTCGATTGATGTTTCCAAACAGATCTGTAAATCGACACAAATCGAAATTAACACATTTATTGCACGTGTGTTTGACAGGGTTAAAAAGAAGTGTCGGCTTCAGTTTTGTTCGTTTTGGTTGTTGTGAATTTTGCCCTTGCAGTGAACTAATGAGTGCTGCGAAATACAATACGCGTAGCTTGGCTGTGTGGAAGCAGTCTTTGATGGGGCGTGAAATTTGGTTTGATTGGCTTCCTGATTGAATGCGGCTGGTACAAATTTATATTGTATAATAATGTGTGATTTCAACTTCACTATGACGACAGTTGCATGAAATGGAAAACTAACCTGTCATGACAATCTAATGGTTTTAAATAGAAGCGGTTGTTTGAATTGTTTGAGGGATTCATCAAATACAATGTTATGTGGAAAATTGATTTGCAAATAACGGACATATTCATTTGGTGCAGTCAGCTCTAAAATAAACCTGTACTATTACCTTGGCGGTTTCATAAGCTTGTATGTTTTTCTGGCATTCCGTAAAGTTTTGTGAAACCGCTGCTTAAGATGTTACCGTTTTCTTGTGCATCGTTCATCTTTTGCGCTCCCACTCCATTGAATACGGCCGTCTTGCCTCTCTAAATCCGCCTGCTGGTACACATACGCCACACGTATGTGAGAAGAAAAAGGGCACCAAGAGAACAACCCATTGCTGGGTGGTAGAAAAAAGTGATCTCTTAGCGCTGATGAATGTTTTAAAACAGATTGAAGGAAAATACGAGAAAGCAGCACAGAGAGAGAGAGAGAGAGAGAGAGAGAGAGAGAGAAAGACACAAAAACAACGTTTGAGCGGGCAGATTGGAACAGTCTCCAGGCATTGCCCTCTATCCCCCTCAGTCTGGCCCAAGATTTTGCTGTGGCCGCGAACAATGATGGTGGTAGTGGTGTTCCAACTAGGCCTACCATAACATTTCTCCATGATTTATGGATTTTCTCACACATTAATTATATAATGTTTTTGTCTTCGCGAGGTGCTGGTGCAATTAGAAATGTTCGTCGTGTACACCCTCGTGAAGATGATACTTCGCGGTGGTTCTTCTTTGCGGTTTGCTACTTGAAGCTTTTTCTGGATTGAGCGAAGAAATTGGCGTGAAAAATGGGATGTCACAAAAGTGAACCAACCAGTCCCGCTGGTCGGGAGGTTTGGGAATGGTAGAAAAATGTAGATTGGATTTTCAGCGTTCGTTCACCTACTTTTGAGCTTACAATCGTGGTCGAGTATCGCCGGGGTGCTTTGTTGCTTGCTCTACTCTCCGCCTTACGCTCTAAACGCACTGTGATCTTCGTTCATCTGCTGCCGTAGATTATACGCTCAAGAAAGTCAATTTCTTTCCGCTGGAATCGAGCTTAATTCTGGTAGGGTGTATAATCAGCCACTAGTAACTTATCGCGCTCACTGCGAGGTCAACTGTTTGGCTCAAATGTGGGTTATTGCGCCTGGTAACAGTAAAATCCCAGGTGTTTGTAGCAGGGCGTACAAACGTTTTCTTCCATTTTCTTCAAAATTGTGTGTGTCCTTGATTTTGGTTGGTACTTTGTCAGCATTGAAACTTTTCGTCAGTATGTGGGAAAAAAATTGGCGAAATGGTGAAATCCGCCGTAGATTATATTGCTTTTATTTTAAGCATTTCGCCCCAGTCTGGTGCATGAGGAAAAGTTTGCAAACAACACTTTAAAGCTTACGGATGTACCGGTTTTGACGCCAACGGGCATGAAACGCAACAGACATTTCATAACATCAATTTGCTGCTGAGACCTTTAGGCGCATTGGTATGCGGCTTGGGATGCGGCTTTTATTTCATATAATTTTTGTAAAATTTTGTAAAATGTTAATTTTTTATGCTATGAATTTTCCAATTGGTTTAATTTTTCTAGGATAGAATGGAAAAAATCCAAATATCTATTAATTTGCCGCTTTGTGGTCTAATTAGTCTTCAGATGTTACTTGTTGGAAGTAGCTTAACCTTAGGTATGTTTTTGAATTCTTTAAATAATGCTAGAAAACAAAAACATCATTATCGAAGGCAAAAAATCAAGCTTTTGGTTGTACTAGTTGTGATATATGATAAAATTTACTTTCTCATTAAAAATTGAACAACTCAATCGAATCGACCATAGTTCGTTCAATGTTATTGTGTTAATTTTTGTATATCTTTTGTTTTTTAGTAAGTATTTTAAAGTATTTTTTATTCATTACACTACTCATCCAACACCTAATCCAAGCTGATGATGGCTGTCTGATGACGTGTATGAGTGTGTACAAAAAAACTGTTTTTTGTCGGTTTGTTTTCGAAGAGTTTCCTAGGTAGTAGACGTATTACAACAATAAAACCTACAAAAAAGATGAGCTGAGTGCAACAAATGCGTCGAGAAAAAGCGTGTCCCCGATGATGACGTGCGCCGATCGTATAAGATGATTGTTTTAGCACAGCCACCGCTGGTGACCACTGGTGGCAACACCGGTGATGCAATGTCCGTGTGGAAAAGCAACATTTCTTCCACCATTCATGGCTGGGAAGAAATGTACGGAATGAGGTGAGAAAATTATGATGAGCCCCTTCACGAGCCCTGCGTCCGTTCGGTGGCGATGCGGACCGAAATGCAATTTTCCTCATCATAATCATAACGAATCATTTTACACTCGCCTTGCGCATTGCTGCACGTGTACAATTGAAAGGTCGCTCATGGAAAGTTTACCTTTATTTGGTTTTTCCACACTACCAAGCCCTCCGGTATTGCAACAGAGTAGCTTGAATCGATGGGTGGAGGAAGACGAAATGTGTTTCGGTTGTGCAACACTGCAGCTTTGCAGTGAGCCATCTTTAATTTGTTAGCTCTTTAAAGGGCTGATGATTATCTGAGCGCCCATCGCTACCACTCATCAGCAATTGGGTGTAATCTTCGCGCCAGCTAATGCTCTTCCGGTAATGTAGGCTTATCTGGTAACGGCCGTGAGTCCGTGGTGCATTGTTGATGATTGAATGGTGCTGAGAGGCTGATTGTGAAAGAGGATTCTTCGATTGGCTACACGTAGTATGTGATTCATGGAAAAGCTTACAATCAATCAAGGGTGTGAACTTTTGGGACGATGTTTACTTCTAAATAAACATTGGCGAAGAAAATTATGCAACAAGAGAGTAGATGTATCGAAGAGGAGGAATAGCTTCCTTGTTATGGTTAATTGCGCAGAAAAAATGAATTATTGGGCGCTCGAATTGGATTAGTAATTAGTTTTTGTGTGTGTATTTTGGTAGACGTTTTCATGCTATGCGTTGAAAAGTTTTTAAATTATATTTTACTTTTTAGAACATTTCGCGTAGAAAACTAGTATTTGAAAACATTTTTATTTTTCTTTATTGGTGCTTCCATTATTGCAAGTTATATCTTGTTAATGTATCAATTGAAATTTATTTTTTACTTATTATATTTTGAAATTATACCGCGGAAAGCGGAATAGATATGAAACGTTTCACGCTTTAGTTAAATACTTATCAATTTTTTCGCACCTTTCGTCATAGTTCAAACATGCACTGCTGGTCCATTGAATGTGTACAATCAGTAAGAGTGTTTTACCTTGCAGCGTGGGAATGTGCACTGTTGCAGAACGTGCGCATTCGGAAGTAAACTGGCGTCCACATTCGCGTACAGCCACACACAAACACATGCAGGTGTATGTGATAAGCGAAGCGTTACGCTAGCGTAAAAAGTGTTTGCTACCTTCTTGGCACCCCCATGCAGTAGTGAGAATGTGAGCTGGTGATGCATTTGATAATTCAAAATTTATGGAAAATTATGCACCGCGACATGATATTTCCACTAATAGCTCTGCTATATGCAGGACTATATGCTTCGTCATGATTTTGACATCACGACAATGGAACAGTCTAGCAGTTTTATGATATCCTGCAGATTATGGATCCGTAAAGTCCAGCCCATAGGCTAAATATAATCTACGAGTCGAACCCATCGATGGATTCTAAACAGTAAATAGACATTTGTATTGGATTCCTTCTGATTTAATTCTCAACAAACTATTGTTCATTTGAGAACGGCTATATAAATTAATAAACCCGAAAGTAATATAGAACACGACACAACTTCGAAAGTGTTGGCAGTCTTTAAAGCTTTAAAGCGGACTACTTTTTGGCTACAAAAAAAGAAGAAGTTGATGACATACTAACATGGATTGGAATTGGATTGGATTCGAACAATCTAATGCAATAATTTGATTTTAAACTTTAAATAATCTCAATAAAATGTAAAGAAGTCAATAATATTAAAAGATGCTATTAGAACAGCGATCACTTCACGATTCGTTTATTCACAGAGTTTAAAATATTCGACAGTCTATTTAAATTGGATTCTCCTTGTACTATCCTGGAACAAATTATCATATGGAAAAGAGCCTCTCGCAAAACGAGGTTTTTAAATTCGTGATGAGGGGTTCCACTCTAGTTGAATAATTTTGGTGTTAACCAATGGGGGCTTTTTCGATATTAGTTGGATGTGTTACATGTAGTTTGACACTAGTTTGACTGAAATCATGTCAACACTCCATAAAAAACCTCACACAAAACTAGCCTCTGATTTTCAGCCTAGATTATTTTAGCTTGAGAAATATGTAAACAAACGCCTATTCGTCGAAGGCGCGATCAGGTTTGCTGTTAAAAGAAGAATGGTAAAAAACTGGATTGATTAGTTGAAATTTTATAAAAGAACTATTACTTTGTACACGATTGCTGAAATACAATATGACGGTTCGTAATTGTCAAATTGATACCACCCAGAGGATGAATACTATTTTACTGAAAGGCTGAAAATTTCAGATTTCTGGCTTAAAATATACAAGGATGCCAATATTAGATAATTTCTAATTGAATGAGATTTAGATTCATTCATTGCCAGAAGATGACCCAGAACAATTAAATACGTTATTTTAAAATATTACATTAGTGTAAATAAGGATAGATTTCTATAAATGTTATGCGAACTTTATTTACGGTTATATCACTGGTAAATAGTCACCAACCATCCCTATGCCGCATGTGCATATGCGATAATCAATGCAACAGCACACCTGCATGACGTTCAGCGTGGTGAGGAATAGCAAAGAATAGATGTAAACAAGTGAAAACGAAACAGCAGCAACACGAAAAAAAAAGTGCACACAGAAGAAGTAATGCACACTCAATGGCGATTCTCAGGCTTCCCGAAAGTCAAAGATAAGCTCCATGCCGGGTGCGGATGGTGGGATGAGTGTGTGGCTTGTTTTAATCGGGTAACCAACTGTTGGAAGGCGAGATGGGAAACATCTCTCGACCGATGGGAAACGTGGTGCAGAATTTAAAACATTCATCGTAAACATGGAACGTGAAGCGTGGTGCAAACGAACGATTGAACCGGATACAGGGGGAACAGGGGTTGGTGGGTCGTTATTTATTTGTTATTATTGGCTGTGCGGGAGATTTTTATGTAAGCAGTTTATCATCAGTGATGATCTATGCTGCGGTAATGATCCATATGCTTAGCGCACACGGGGAGCCAAATGGATGGGTGGTGAGTTTGGCAGTGAGGGTTGACTTTGGAGGTTTTTTAAGCCTGTACGATTTCGAGCGTCTTGCGCGATGGATGTAGCGAACTTTTCGTTTGTTGGATGATTTCCGTTGACTGTGTGTATTTTTTTTGTCGGATTGTTGATGAGTTCTGTTTGTTACTTAAACGCGGAATGCTTTTCAACTTGCAAAGTATTTGAAAAAGGCCGGGTACAAAAGTTGGATGTTTATTTTTTTAATGACTGTTGGATAAACTTTTCCTGCCATAAATGCATGGGGAAAGCAAACTTCATTCGTTTGGCTTTTTTGTGGGTAGTAATCATTTACATTTTACATACATTTTTACTTTACAGTTATGATGTGTTTCGCTTTGCCGTTTAGCTTTGCAAGGGCATGGTGATTGTTTTTCGTGACTTATCGTGAGTTTATTGGGTTATGTTTTCTGAGCAAATATATGTGCCATTTAGTCTGGATTATATTTGAATAATTTGATGTATTTAAGGCTAAGAAAAAAACGGAAGCTTTTGCAAATGCCTAGGTCAAGGATGCCATTGCACCAGTGAACTTTTAATGTTGCTCATGATGCCCAAGACATCTTGAGCCAGATGGTTAGAATGAACTCTATGAATAAAACATTGGTACGACATGTTTTCCGAATATTTAAAACAAGGGTTCGTTTAAGCGGGACAGCAATTTCCTGCATCCTTACCTTTCAAACTCGGGTCTCGACAAAACCATAAAAGTAACCATCAATTACAAACCAAGGAGTTGCGGCGAGAGGCAGCAAAAGTTTATGTAAATTAATTTGAATAGAATTATTGTATCACAGAGTGAAATGGATTCTTACGACGAAACTCCGACCCAGGGCAGTCTTTTGCGGTAAACGGCACTGGGACGTGTGTTGGCGTTACAAGTTTCTCTTAGGTTCAAAGATAGCACACGGTATTTTGAGGGTTATGATTTTCTCCAGCCATGAGTTAAGTTGCCATGTAAGCTGTGTGAAGTGCAGAGACCGGCCATTGACCATTCATGGGTGGAAGATTCGTGACGGATCCCCCAAATAACATATTGCTGAATTATTGAGTTCAACGCTTTTGGAGTTAGACGTGACTGGATTGATTATTACAGCAATATCGTTTGATGGAAATTGTACATTATTTCATTTTTTTAATCTGCTTTATATAACATCATTTTATATGCTTTTATATTTTTATGCAAATTTTTATGTTCTCAAACGCTGCTAGTTTTATTACGATTGATTTGATTTACAGATAATTTTGATGTATTTGTTACGTTCATAGAAATATAGTTTATAAATTACTTAGAATTTGAAGTTTTTTCCTATAAATTAAACCTGATCGCTCTGGAGTAAGTACTAATGCATTTCGGGACCATCTACCAAAGTGTGTGTTTTCGGATGGATCTTTGAACTTGCACTTCAAACACAATTTTACTTGTACTTGGAAAACATGTTCTCCGGTTGCGAGTTTACATATCAAGAGGAACGTTACCTGTTCAACCATTTGCCTAATATACTTGATTTTCATGCTGGGCAAATATGTACCCGTTGTCGTAGTTGGAATACCGATTCACCTCTTGATATTCTGCGTAGACTTACTCATCTTACTTTCCGTTGGTTTGTACGACATTCCGCATGGGTTGGTTTGTTCGAACGATTCTGTGCCATCCGAAAGGTTAGCGGCAGTGTTGATTGGCAAAAAGTTAATTTGAATACGCGCAGCCGGCGCGTACGGTGGAGGTGCAATTTAAATTTTTAATTAAACAAGCACATTCTAGCGCCCTGGCATGGTTCCGGATTGGAACAATTTCATTCGCCCAGCCACCAAGTCTGGGCACAAAAGCTTTATTCGCGGAGGCTGTCTGAAGTTGTTTTAAAATACCACCGAGTCCACCGATAACCGGAGACCGAGTTTCGGCCTCCGAGTTTGCCTATTTGTGCAGGGATTTGTGGGGCGAATCCTTTCTGCCGCTGTTGCCGGTGTGCAAGAATTGTGATGCGAAAATTAACCTCCTGACTGGAAGATTATCATTATCATGGTTAGCATGTAGCCCTCCGGGGAGGATGGCGAGAAAAACCAAGCATCGTGAAGAGCCGTAGCTGTTAATGGTTCCAGATAGCGTTTTGATAGGCTATGAAATAAGTTTTCGGGGTAGTGCTACGCGCCATGGCGGATGCAGGTGGCAGTGGCATTGGTAACTTTGAAGGTAAGCGCGTTTTGCTGCGGGCAAGCCGAAGTTCGCAGCAAACTCATTTTCGATACCAAGGTCGAGGGCGCTCTTCTGGTACTTTACATTTCATCAGTTGGGTAATCGCACTGTAAGAATAGACGCCAAACGAAAGGTAACAAGCTTGTTGTGGTAATGAATTTAGACCAAGAGTTTTGCGTTTTGTTTAGATTCTGTTTCAATGTTATTATGATTTGAATGTTTATTACGTTTATCAGATTATTTATTTATTTTTATCTGTGATTTCTACTCAAATTTATATTTTCGTTTTATGTCTGTATGAGTTTCTTTAAGACTTGTTTGTACTTGTTTTCTTTAAGACTTGTCACACTTTAAGTGTGTTTATTATGTTTAATTTGAATGTAATAAAATTTAGCTAAAAAAACAGCTGATAAAAGGATTTTTAATTTATACCAGAGTGTCAGAAGTTAGTTTCAATAAACAAAAAAAAAGCTTTAATAACTCGTTTGTTATGTGTTACAAGTTATTGTTTACAAATAGTAGCTTTACATGTTTGAGTGATGTGATTCAATGATTGATTAGTAAAAATTGAGCCTTTAAATTACAGTCGTGTAATAGCATAAGACATGAATTCAATTTGGCAAAGCATACAATCCGTCATTCGGTTTTGTCATTCAAATTAAATTTCAGCGTTTCACTTCCGTTAGTTCTCACCGTTGATTGTGATTGATGTTTGTGTAAACGCAGCTTTGCTTCATTTTCCAACACGTTTTACCTTTCACATTGTATGTAGGTATACAGCGTTTCTTTGTTCCGAATAAAGCATTTTGGGGAGTAAGCTAATTTAATAATAGTTCATATTCACCAGAAAAATCATAGCACACTTTCACACAAGCACTCAAGATTCTATATCATCTAAATGCTGAGTGACGTAGATCGAACTCACAGAACACGAGCAAAAAAACACACAGCGCATAAATGCCCTCCGTTGCTCTTTCGGTGCAGTTTGACGAACTTTTGCTCCCATTGCGCTGCGTTCTAGTCGGACGCGTATCGAGCGACATGAGCCATTTTGTCCTGGGTCAAGGATTTGTCGATTGTGCATTGTTTTCTGGCACATGGAGGATTGACCTCGGCTCCCAACGTTTGTAGGGATGGTGTTAAAATGATGACGCCTGGTGCGAGCTTACGGTCATTGGTCCCGTGTTGAAGCAGAATCCTTTATCGCTGTTTGGATGCATAAAGGCGAAGATGCGAAAGCGATGCAAGGTGTAAAATTTCATTAGATCTGATGAAGTCAGTGTCCTTGCGACTGGAGCTGAAGGTAGCGAGCTTTTGGTTCATGGATTTTCTGCTTTTTGTTAGTTGTGTGTGCAATCAACGGTTTTGGGAGGAGCCCCGAATGTAGTGCTCCGAATCACGTTGCGATATTCTTTGTTCTTTGTCCTGCAAGCAGCTGCAGGGCGTCAAGATTAGTGGGGTAGTGCAATCAACGGTTTTGGGAGGAGCCCCGAATGTAGTGCTCCGAATCACGTTGCGATATTCTTTGTTCTTTGTCCTGCAAGCAGCTGCAGGGCGTCAAGATTAGTGGGGTACGTTACGACGAACCCACGTGGGTCATGGTTGCAGAACACCGTAGAAGTAGCAATGTTTCTTATTCGTGTTTTTTGTTTCAACTGGGATGTCTCTTGGCTTTGGTGCAATGCGACTTACTCACAGAGCAAAATGTGATAAAACCACACCTAGGTGCGGTGAGTGAGCTAGGTCAAGATCAGAACGTTCAAATCAGAGCAAAATGTGATAAAACCACACCTAGGTGCGGTGAGTGAGCTAGGTCAAGATCAGAACGTTCAAATTGCTCGATGAAGGGGATGATTTGGTCACTGCTTTTTGGCTCAATAATCGTGCCATTCAACTGGGGCAATAATAGTCTGAGTTTTCTGACGTTTATTTTTCTTTATGTTGAATCTTTATTAACGCAGAACGGATGAATTCATCGTGATTGTGAGATACATAAAATATTCTGAGACCACCGTTAACTATGTTAACCAGCAGCAAAATTTTACACTTCTTCTTCTTCTTTGGCACAACAACCGCTGTCGGTAAAGGCCTGCCTGTACTCCTTAGTGAAGTGAGCTTGGCTTTCTGTGACTTATTGTTACCATAGCGGGATAGTCAGTCCTACACCTATGGCGGCATGGTCTATTCGGGACTTGAACTCATGACGGCCATGTTGTTACGTCGTACGAGTTGACGACTGTTCCACCAGACCGGCTCTAAATTTTACACATTACATAGAATGAACACTTTTTAATGTGATATTTTGTATGCTTTAAAGTGTGCAAACATTAAACGATATGACTTTTTACTTTTAAATCAAATTAGAAAAACAGTGTCTTCTATTTGGCATAACGTCATACGCGGACATGCCGGCTTATATAGGTTTTCGAGACTTTATTCAGTACCACGTAGCCGAATATTCAGTTTTTGCTAGTGGAAGACGATCCATATGAGGATTGATCCCACGACCGACACGTTATTGAGTCGTACGCGCTGTCGGATGTACCAAGGGGGTGCCCGAGAAAAGCAGTGTATTCATTTTAATTACCAACATTGAACAGACAACTAATTTATGTGTTTTGTTTTCTGAGAATATAAAAATGCTAGTACAAAAGACATCTAATAATAAACTTCATTTGATTCATCTCGTTATCTCGTTTTGAACTCGGAAAAGTTGACGTTAATGTGGACATTCCTTCCGTGCAACTCAGGGAAGTATTATGAACAATGTAGGGCCGGTACCGAAGGAAAGAGTAACTTCAACAAAAACTTTTCCATGGTGTTATGCTTTTCTCCGGCCTGTGGTTTGTAAGATTTTACCAGGACTTAGTACTTAGCATTAGAAGGAAGATATAGAAATTGTTTCATTCCCACTGAAACGGTTGGGATATGCGATATGATCACCAAATATTCAAACATTATATAAGTGTGAAAAAAAAATTAAACTTAAATAAATCGCACAAAGAGCTTAAACTACCATCAACCTGTAATGTTTATTTTGTTTTGTACTTCTCACACCCCCTGTTTTACTCCGTTCATATCATTTCAGTCAACCGCACAGTTGCGCCTCAATTGAATACCAAAGAAGACATCCGTTACTACATGACATTGGTCGGCAACCGGGATGTGGCGAATAATTGACTTGTAACACCATGGAAACGATCAAAACTCTGTTGCTACAATCGTCACCGGGTGCTGGTCCTACTATCAACACAGATCCGGATTATGCGCCACCACACCGGAAGACAATGCAAGATCCTTTCGAAAGCTCGATTCGCGGTCGGGATGGACTCACGTTGTCTCCGCTCATACCAGCAGTTACCAGCGTTTGTGAGTCCGACGATGGTATGATGGACGACAGTGTATCGCAAACGACATCGTTGGAAGGTTGGAAGGAAGAATCGACAGTTCTGCGAACAACGGGCGGTGTTGATTTTATCCATCCAAAACTATCCAAACTTAAGCAACCGCCAGTCATTGTGGGAGTTGCTGTGAAGCGCAGCCTTCGCAAACCTCCGGAAGTAATAACAAACAGTGTGGCCACCGTGACACCAGTCACACAGCCTGCTCCGATTAAATCTAGTACCCTAGAGCGTTGGCATAAGGATATTTTTGAAACACCATCTACCGCACTGCCGCATGACGGTTGGATGAGGAATAAAACCGAGGAATCGTTTTCGAAAAGTGGTCATCATGCCGAGGGCGACGAATTATCTATCGACGGCGGAGAAGAGTTGAAGATTGATAGGCCACAACATTGCGCCTCGGCGGTAAATGAGGTCGTCGATAACGGTGAAGAGATTGGTCCGAAAGATAATGGAAGTGATAACGATTTGATCGATTTGATCGATTTCAGTAGTGATCAAGAAGAACCCGCAGCGGAACCAAACGATACGCCGGTGCAGAAAACGCTTGCGAAAGAATCCAACTGGCTACTGGAAGCTACACCGCCTGAAACGCAAATCGGACCCGTCTCCGGAAGTGGTCGGGTGAAAAAGGTGACATTTCTGTTAGATGATGATCCATTTCGGCATTACGACAGCGATAACGGGTCGAATAGCGTGAAGCATCCTCGCGGCGAGTCAGATCTGCCAGATAGCGAAGTCTCCGAGAAGGAGGTGGAGGAAGAAGAGGGAGAAGAGACTGCGCGGATTAATGGAGAGGTGCTAGACATCGATACCGAGAGCGTTTGCGAGCAGTGGGTATCGGTCGATGAAAGCGATCCTACCAGCAGCGGACGGAAGGTAACTCCAAAGCACCATCCACCCTGCCTGCTTCGTAATGAAATATCAACAGAGACTGGGCAAACAGATGACAGTGTTTTGCGCGCCGCGGATGAGGCGGCGGGACGGTCCGGGGTAAACGTCAATCGCAAGCAGAGCGCTGCTGAGAGTGGTCACGTTGACAGTGAAGCTGCTGGAAGATGGAGTCCCCAACGGTTGCGAGCGATGGACGGGGACGAGCATGGAGCATCGGAGCACGATGCGTGGCTGGAAACGGAAATGGTTCAGCGCGCATGCTCCTCTCCATTACACGCCGAGAGTGAGAGTCATCGTCATCGTCAGCGGCATCATTATCATCATCAGCATCGCCGTCGTCACGAGCGCCATCGCGAGGAGCAGTCTACCGTCGCCATCTGTCCAGCAGCCGTGGCAGCAAATTCCGATGGTGGAGCAACCACCAGCACACAGAGAATCGACGAAACTCTCGCGTGCACCATCCGACCGTCGGGAGCGGGCGGGCACGGGGCGAGAGCGTCGCGTGCGGATGTTTGCCGAGCGAACGCATGCGCCGGAACCGAATCGATCAACGGCGAACGGCACAGGAAACACCAACACCAACAGGGCAGCCTGGTGAAACACGACCCTCACGACGGCGGACTGAGTGTCAAAGGACGGCCCGAGGCTAGCGATGATGGAAGCAGCAGCAGCAGTAGTAGTAGTTGTGACGAGCGTGGTGTAGTAACGTTGAGCAATGTGAAGCTTTCTTCCGTACCGATCGATGAACAGCTCCAGCACGCTGGTAGTGACATTGAGGTTTGTTGCATCGATGGACGTGATTTGCAGACGCACCATGAGCACGACAATCGTGGGCAGGGTGTGCAGCGCGTAGTGACACCAGCAAACGCTCAACAGTGGCCAGTGACATCGAACGGGAGGGTTTCTGCAACTTCGCAGCGGTGGAATAGCAGCGCTGGTGAGTGCGAGAGAATCGACGAACGGTGTTATGTCGACGATGGTGGCGAGGGACAACACCAGCAGCGACCAGAGAGCACCAGTCTGTTGCGAGGATTAGAGTGCGTCAGTGCCAGCAGCTTACCGTGGCAGGCTGTTGGTCCCAGCGGTGAGGACGAAGAAGTAGGGAAGCGACGGTCCAAAGGCCTAGGGCAGCAGCGCCAGCTGGCCCCGAACGGTGCCGTCGCTCGCACGGTGCAAACCTGCCCAACGGAGTGTGAAGAAAAATCGACGCAGGTGTCAGCGAAGGGACACGGGGCGCAAACCACGGGCCCTTTATCGTCGGACAGTGAGAGTGAAAATTATTACGGTACGTGCTCACCGCCGACCGTAGAAGGGGTCGGCCAGCATCGTCCCTGTGCAAATCAGCACGAGTATCATCCGGAAGGGAGGGAGTGTCTTTCCTGCCCACAGCACAACTCGACCTCCTCATCGCTGCTGGTGGAGGTAACACTCAGTGCGCACATCTGTGTTCATCACCAGCAGCAGCAGCAGCAGCAGCAGGCTCCGTTTTCCTTTGGGGAAACAAGTAACTCCTGCCACTGCAGTGAAAACTCGCGAGTGCTCAGGGACAGTGCCACCAGCACACAGGACCGGGAGGGTGACGACGATTCGGACGGGAGCAGCTCCCGAACGGGGGTTATCCAGTCGCGTACGGGCCACCGTAACAACCCGTCCAGTGCGGACAGTGGAATTATTATTATCGACGATGACGTCGATGGTGGTGCAGCGAGTGACGAAAGAAGCTTTCCGTGTCAGCAGCGAGTAGGTGACGAACAGGGGGGTGTAAGCATTGTGAAAGGTCCTGGCGAGCGAAGGGACCAGCACCAAGGCACACAGACGGGATCATTCGTTGAGCAGTTTATTGACAGTGAAATCCGTCCCCAAGGATTGCCAGACCACGGCCCAGAGCAGGAAGTGTGCGAAGGCGTGAGTGTTGGTGAGCGCGTACAAAGCGATTCGAGAAGCAAGAGTTCGTCCACAGTTTCCGTGTCGATAGAGGGATACCACCCTGCGCAAGACAACACCAGTGATAGAGCGAGCGGCGAGGCGGCGGAAGCTCCCAGCGGTGGCGTCGAGTGTTTTGAGGCGAGCCAGCGCCTGAAGCGTCTGGAGGAGCGATTCCGTGGCTTTGCCTACACTAAGAAGCTTTTCCGCGAGTCTCTTTCGCACGACACGCCTGGTCTTGGGGCGGGCGGTGCGCGGCGGTACGGCGAGGCGCCCCGCTCGGTTGGGGGATCGCTGCCCTCGCTGCTGGTGTGCGCAGGCCATCCCGACGCTCGCTCGTCGTCGACGGACTATGCCAACACCAACACACTCGCAGAAGGCTCTCCATCGTTGCGTGCGTCCGCGGAAGATGCTGCGAGAGGCCACGGTGGTAGCGATGCGAACGTGACGCTCTTGCGTTCACCAACACACCAACGCAGCCGGAGAGGATTATTGTCGTCAGCGTCGACGTCGTCATTGGGATCATCATCGTCATCGCCGCGAGGATACGGGGCTGTAGTGGCACCGTCAGCAGCTTGCTCAGCATCCGAAAGCAGTGAGCGAAAGTCTGCCAGCAGTGGTCGCGGCAGCAGTGCGCTACTAGCGTCGAGGAAAACATCCTCGCTCAGTTGTTTACAGCAGGACGCGACCCGAGACGAGGATGACACGGAGAGCTATCTGCTGAGCAACAGCAAAAGCCACGGCAGTAATCGGGCGCCACACGCCACGTCGCAACCGTCGCCATCAACATCTCTCAACCGAACGGCGAGAGCATCCTGGACTAGACCGATCCTGCCACCGCTGTCCTCGTCGTTACTGTCACTTTCTGCGTCCTCGCTGCTTTCGCTGTCCTGCCTGGATCTAGCGCGACAGAGCAGACAAAGAACCGCCAGCCAAGAACCATCCTGCACAGATCGGGAGGGGGAGATTGCCGAAGGGCACGGCGAAGGGCAAGAGAAGAACAATAACAGCCGTGCGGAGGAGAACGGATTGTCGAAGGCTGTCTCGTTGCCCTCGTTACTGGCTCCCGTGGTACAGCAGCAAGGGCCAAGCGAGTGTATCGTAGAGACAGTGCGAGGCAGTGCGGCGGACACAGTTAGCCCAGCACGTTGTGGTTCGACCGCGGATACCATCCCACTCGGCAGTCGAAACCAGCTGCTGCGGTACCAGCGACAGCCACGGGCCGTCGAGGAATTGCGACGAAACACTGACACGCCGGAGAGCAGCGGTGCTGAGTCGGAAGAAATCTGTAAAATATTTCCTGGCGGGAAGGCACGCGTTGCGGATCCGCTCGAGGTGGTTGAGACGGTAGTGATTGGTGGATCCACCGAGGAAGAGGACAACGACGACGACGACGACGACGAGGAGGAGGAGGAGGAAGACGACGTCGAGGAAGACACCTCAGGGCACATTGTTCTCAGTGGCGTTGGCGAGGACATTCTCAACAACAACCATCGCCACTATCTGGGCGGCGAAGAGGCCGATACGGTTCGGGGGGACGAGTTTGGGCGGCTGGAAAAGTTGCTGGCGGCCGATCCGCATACAAACTGCGAGTTCGACACGCGCCATCTGCAGGACTACGAGCCGGAAGTATATCGGATTAAGTACTGCTACGATGAGCTCGAGGAGGAGCTAGAGGAGCAGCAAGAGCGGGCGGCAGCTAACGATCTGCTGGTGGTGCTGCGTGGTCCAGCCCGTCCACTGCCGGTGGGTCCGCCTCCAGCAGTGCCACCGCCGCCACCGAAAGGGGCGCGAGTAGTGTTGGTCGGTGACAGGCAAAGTGCAATCTATTCAACTCCGCGATTCGGTGCCACAGTGTCGGGGGCAGAAGTGCAGTGCAGTGGGGCAGAAGGTCGTGCCGTGGGTACGCGTGGGGAAGCAAGTGCTGCTACAGTATTGCCAGTGTCGTTAGCCAGAATCGCTGACGCAGATTCAAGCGAGCCAGGTTCGGCCGGTGTGCTGGTGGTAAACGGTCCGGCCAGTGTCACAGGCGGTAGTGCGAGTGGTAGTGTTAAGACGGGCGAGGCGGAGGATCGTGATATACCACCTCCACCACCGCCACCGAAAGCGCGCGCCGGGGTCGCGCGTAGCTTTGACGGTTGTGGGTGCGTGATCGAGGCGATCCCGCTGTATCGTAGTGAGGCGGAAGCGTTTGCCGCGGGTGGGGGCGCGATGCGTGAGACGGCGACTGGGACCCTTCGGGGGCTGCTGAAGAAACCGAACCGGCCACCGCCGGTGCGTAAAAATCGCGTAGTGTTCGACGAAACGCGCAATGAATTCTTCGAAGCGGATTACATCATACTGATACGAGAGGACTGCCCGTACGACGAGGAGGACGAGGAGCCATGCACCTGCGGTGAACACGAGCTCGTTCGAATATGTTGTGACGAAGGCTGTAACTGTGGCTATACGGATGATGGACGAACGCCACCGGTAAGTGTGCCTAGAGCACCGTGTGTGGCACGGTGTGGCAGGATTTGAATTGTCCTATCAATTAAAGCATCACATGAATATGACTGAAGTTTAAGCGATCCTCTCCATAGAACAGACATTCCATAGAACAGTATATTAAGGACATTCCGAGGGCTACTTTGAGGTATTCAGTTTCATTGTAAAACAGTTTAATTTGACACCTAAAGCTATTAGACGAGAAAACTTCGTACTTAATGGATAAGCATTTAGACAGTTGAAGTTATATTAACGTTTTATTGAGTTATCAAACGTTGTTTTGCAAAGAGATTTCCTCTAAATGCGTCGCAAATATGTCAGCAAAATAACGAGTCAATTCACAAATAACAAGCTGTGTTGTTTGTTGAAAAAATGGAATGTGCGATAATTTCTACAAATATTGTGCCTTCACTCGTGAGCAATACAAATTTTCTCTAGACAACGATAAAGAAAGTCTTTAATCTTCTTCTTCTCTATATATTAAACAATCTTGTATTAAAGTGTTTATTGCCAGGAACCTCCGAAACGGTTGGATAAAAAAGAATAGGTTTTAAGGCTGACAACATTTTCCAATGTCATACTTAACATCATTTTATCGCAATTTTCTAGCTCCCATACAAAGAGCAAGATTGTTGTTGTTGATGTTGTTGTTGTATACAGCACTTTGACAGTGTAAGGTGCCTAGCGGTTTGCACTCGACGATACGATACTTTGGGGATACGGGCATGATAAAAATATCCCAACTAACAAAGCTAAGATGGTATATTTTAGGTTTTGGGAATGATTAAGTTTTCCGGACCAGCTAGTTACAAATAAAACCAACCACACACGGGTGAAAGGTGCAAGCGTGAGTGATCTAGTCCACTACGTTGGTTACTTAAAAATAATAATGAGGTTTTGTTAAACAACATAATTTATTTCCAGTTATTAGACTTCGGGATAATTTGTTTGTATTTATATACGCTTTCTACTTTTTTTTTATTTTTAATGTGAAAACTTGTAGCCGTTCTTGTAGTACAGTCATCAACTCGTACGACTTAATAACATGCCCGTCATGGGTTCAAGCCCCAAATGGACCGTGCCGCTATACAAAGGTCTAACTATCCTGCTATGGGGGAATAAATAAGTCACTGAAAGCCAAGCCCACAAGTAAGTGGTACAGAGGCAGGCCTTGACCGATAACGGTTGTTGAGCCAAAATAAGGATAATAAACATTGTGTTCTACCAATGGGCTGAGCCAGGAACAAAATGTTGTATTTTTCATGGAGCACAACAGCATAGGGCGTTTTCGGTAGAACGGATAATTCAGTGTATTGAATTAAATTTGTAATGCAATGATCAAATGTGTTGTAGTATTGTACCATTTTGTCCAAAAATGTTGCGTTGAAATGTATTCACCAAAGCAAAGCCACCTGTTAGCAAAAATGGCCATGCAGTTTGTGCAGTTTCCTATTGTTCTCAGGATAAAAATACACAGCAAAGCACAAAAAAAAAAAACAGAGCAGAGCAGATGGAAAAGGATTTTTTAGAATCTCATACGAGGTGACCTTGATGTTCGTGACCTCGTTTCCATTTCTCCGAATCTAAAGAGCGCCCCTCACATCACGATGGGATCCATCCATGGGATGGATGGAAGGATGCTAGTTGCCATATTGTTGGAAATGAAACGATTCTTGTGTTCGTGTTTGGATGCTTTTATTCGTTTTTTTACGATCCCAGCCAGCGGTGATTGCCCGAGGAAAATCGAGGCCACCACCGCACAACCGAGGTAAGGCGGAAAGGCCGCCTGCGCAGCGCCCATTGCACATGGGGACGGGCAAGAACAGGAACACGAACACGAAATGGATTCAAGAGAGGATGTCTTGAAGGTGGCTCACCCCTCTACACAGTGCTGGGCTCATTCATTTTCTCATTTATTTCGTAGCAACACCTTAACAATTGATTCGGGTTTGTTCCTATTGCTGAACTTATTGTGCCTTGGCATACATACCAGAATGTTCGCCGTGCTGTTGATGAAGTATTCACAGCAAAAAGCTTCGAATGAAACGTAAGTCGCACAGGGTACGGGAGAAGCAAGAAGAGATCCTGATGAACAATTCGGTTGACTACAGCATCTCCCTTGTGCTGTGACATCCACAAGTCCGCCTGGCTCATCAGCACCTCAAATTATCGTCCATTTGGGATGAGACGATGAAGAAGTGACAGTCAGCTGCCGAACCTTCTGGTGTTTCTGTTCTTAGGCAAAAGACAAGATTCTGTGCCCTTGATGTTCTTGTTGGGAGCAATAACAATTACCGGCAATCGTTGTTTGGTTTGGGTGGATCGACATCCCAAAAGGTACGGTGTTCTTCGCAGCTCCTCACGAACGCAACATTTGATGAGTTTCGTTGACGTCACACGATTGCCGAAGGAAGCCACAGTTGTCGAAGGTTGTAATTGTAGCTGGGAGTAGAAGCTGGAGGAGTCGGGCCAAGACTTCGTTTCGCTCACGATAGAGCACGTTCCGAGCGCAACCTTAGCATGGAATAGCGTGTCGATGATCATGGCAAATGACAAACGATACGCCTGTGGGTTTCGATTCGGCTTCCCACCACCAATACCTCCGACAACCCCTGCAAGACGGATCGGGTAGCCTCTGCCTCCGTTAACCCCGGGGCGTATAAGTGTGAACGTGTAGCGGTGTTCGACTGTTTTCGATTCCACAAGTTTGTTGTTCCAATTTCGCTCGGTGAACGTACTTTCTCGGTTGACTTCATCGTGCACCGCTTCTAGATTAAAATGGAGCGATATGGTGAGAAACTGTTTGTCATTGAAAAACACTGCCCACTGTGTACGGACTCTCCAAGGTCGACAACAGGAACGGTGGTGAAACTTTATTGCAGAGGGTCAAATCTATTCCTAACCATTGCCTACCAATGGCCGTTGAAGAGAGGGTGTCGGAGAAAGTTAAAGCGACATGAATAATGGTAGACATTTTTCTTTGGGCTGATAAAAAGGTCAGCAGGTTGTTTGAAGCAGCGCTGTCTGGATGAATAGAAATAGATGTTTATTTTTGTGCGCAGAATGGTTTCAATTTTAATTTTCAAAACAATAGATTGCGTAGAAACTGGAAATTGAAATGATTTGTAGATAGATTTGGCCAAGTAGCAAACGAAGCAAAATATTATTTAAAAACTGATAGAAGAATACGTCACTTGCGAGTAAACGAATCTTTCCTTTAGATCCTTCGTGGGCCAGCTTTTCGTAAGACATTTCTCTCCATTTTATTTGCACGCAGGTTCTTTGTTTCATTATTAAATACCTTCCTTGGCTTCGGTGGCCGAATTTTGACTGGATACCAACGTACACACTCACGTCACAAACCGACGCACAAATGGACGTAGACGCACGTGGGCCGTTAATGCCGTTGAACCGGAGGATTTATATTTAGTGCGTAGCTCGTAAATCCAATAAATCAACCAACGCTCAGCTCATTCCAGCACTGTGCGGTGTTTGCTCGCCGAGGACTTTCCGCTCAGGAGGAGTGTTCCATTTGCATGAAGTATAATTCAATGGCACTTTGAACCTAACGAGCTTTTATATCTACCGCCCCGAGCCGTCATTGTGTTGGGCTATTGGGATGGTCGATAAGGTGGCGGCGTTGATATTTTCGTACCATGCGTCTTAGGAGAATCCGATTGATCCACTGTTCTGTACGGAGCTTCGATGTCCATCAGGCAACAATTCAAGCTGCCTTTTCTCTCTTTAAACGGACGATGAAAGCTTCTTGGTTCAGTGGGTGCTGCTTTTACGCATCATGATCATCATCAGCCGTCTCTGCTCCAGCCAAGCAACTGTTCATTTTGTGAAAGGTCATTTTATGAACCTGCATTGAATATGTTATCCGCCTTCCGCAGCGCATACGGATCCAATGTCCAATGCCCAAAAAGCGTACTGCAGGAACGTCGACAACGTAGCGGTGCAATGTCGGGAAAATAAATCTAATTATCTGGAAGGCTGTTTCGGCCGAGTCCTTTGCCTTTGCCCTCGAAAGGCTCGTAATGCCTCGTACATTCCGATTAAGGACGCAGATTTGTGTTGAAGACCTGCTGCAGGATGCAAGGATCTGCCTGCTAGCGAAATGTTCTTGGCCGACACAGGCTAGCTTGTTGGGCCGTGTGCAAAGCCAGTTCCTTTTCGCCAAGCTCCAAACCACAGTCGGTTGTGTCGAGCGCTGTTGTCGCAAATTGGAATTGGGACATGTTTATTGAATTCGGTCTGCCAATAGCACGGCCAATACCATGGTAACGGTGTTTGATCGTAAAAGAAAAACAGTGAAAAAACAACCTCATTCCACACACCGCCCACCACCACCAGACCGCAGCCAGATTCAGACACGATGGAGCCGCATGGTGCTTGATTGCTATCTATTTGGCTGCGTCCGTTCGAGCGTTCGCGTCAGTCGCAGCGAGCCAGCATTGGGGTTGTGTTATCTCTGTCTCTGTCGTTGCTTACCGATCAATTTGTTTCTTTTGTTCCTTCCTCCCAGCAGACCACGAGAGCAACGATGTGGTGAATTCACTTAGACTACAAGAAATAGTGGCTTGGGGATGGGTTGTTTGCAGTGGGTGCTAAGGGACGTTTCAGAGCGCATAGCAGGGAGCGCAAAACAAGGGCTACTAAACCTGGAACGAATCGTACAAGTCTCTAAACGCGCAAACACACACACACACACACACACACACACACACACACACACACACACACACACACACACACACATTCGATTTGACATATTCGTAGAAAAGTGTTCAAACTGGCAAAAACGATGAAATCGGCTTTCAGCGTAGTAGAAGAAGCTTTTTTTCCGGGGTCGTTCACTGCCGAAACCAGCAACCGCATGTTCTTCGGGAAAGCTTGTGCGACGCTTTAGTGCTCATGGTTCAACATATCAATACGCCCAGTTCAATGCTCAATGGTGGCATGTTCTTCCCACGGAAAAAGGATGTAAAAAAAACCCATCGAACTACAGTCCCATCCACAAGGATGCACCAACGCCTTCGACATAATGGTTCGTTGCTTCGTCAGCATAAATGAATGTTTTGTACCATGTTGTATGTGAGAGCTGTTAGGCGAAAGTTTCGTGATATCGTTTGCTGCGCAAGAAACGTGGTGTCTCTCGCGTTTGGGCAATATTTTACTCCTGTTTTTTTGTGACGGGAAGAAAATTTATCTCCTGCCCTAAAAGTCGTAAAAATTGCTTAGCTCACTTCTACTTCGGCCGAGACGGGTTCATGCCGTATCCTGGCGCAGGCACCGTTTTTGCTATGGGCAAGAACTTTTCTACGAAAAATAAAACCAAAATACCCGAAGACACACCGTGCAAAGTTTGGCAACTTTCTGTCAACCAACTGTTTCGATCGATGTTTTTTTTTGTCTTGTGGTGTCGCCCTTTTTTGTTGCTTAGTGTGGCTTATTTTGCTGTCACAGTATGAACAGGAAAATCAATATGCTTTTTCCAGAATGTTCACACCCACTGCTGTATCCGTTTGTGTTCAGCTCTCGAGGAATCTCTTGGCCGTAACTAGTTTTGCTATTCGAATTCATCGGATTTTTTTTCGTTCGTAATTGCGCTACTCTTTCATCCAAAGGGAACAGCTAGCTACGAATCGGGATTGTGTTGTTCCCAGGCGAATCCTTATTACTGAGAGCCATTCTGAAAGAGTATTCTGTTGTAGAAAATAAAAGCTTGACAAAGCAGTAGAACAAAAAAGTGTCAACTGATCGACGGCCAAATGTGTATGGGAATGCTCGCGATGGGTATTTTTTGTTGTGCGCTATAACCGCATTCAGTCGGTTCACTGCCCTCGGGAAAAGTGCATTGTCGCGTGGGAAACAGAGCTAGGGCTGATGGAAAACCTCAGGTAGATACCATACTGAACGGGCGATGAGTGTTGGCAGTAGTACAGTATGGTATTTACGGCGAAATCGGGTTTCAGTTTTTCTTTTGCTTCGGCTGTATCCATGGCTTTGGTTGGCCATAATTGTTTATTTCTACATACACGCCAAAGTGTAAGCCTGGCAGAGTGACAGATGGAACGGAATTCATCCTGAAATTAGAACAACAACAAAAAACTTTTACAGTTCTATATCCATAATGTGGCCTTCCGTGTTAGATTGAAATGAAAGTGGATTAGAGAAATAGTAAAAAAGCTTACAGGGTTGTGTTTTTTTTTTAAATATGTGAATAGCTCAGACCGGTTTCGTGGTATTGTCGCTAACTCACACGACTTCACAACATGTCCGTCATGGGCTGAAGCCCCGAACGGATTGTGCCCCCAACATGTCTATGACCCCAGCCTGACTATCCTGCTTATGGAGTAAATCAATAAGTCACTGAGAGCCAAGTCCATTAGTAGTATACAGGCAGGCCTTGACCGATGGCTGGTGTGCCAAAGTAGAAGACAAAGAAAAAAGATAGTTCAGTACTAGAACTCAAGTAAATAAATTGCATTAAATATTTATTTTTGGACTTGTTTAAGTATGGATTGAATCAATGTAAAATTGTTTATTTTTTATACTTTTTAACGATTTAATCGTTTGAGTTTTCGTCTTCAAATCGATTAAATTATTAAAATGTGCTTAGTTGAAAGTGATATCTATATTATTTTGTTTACATTATCTGTTGGTTTTACATTTTTCCAAGGTATTCTTACCGGAAATAACATAACCATGCAAGCACATATTTTTTTAAACGAATTTCTGGTGAATTTCATTTTTGAACGATGAAGATCAAAACCATATTCCTAATCATTGTCAAAATATGTAGAGTTTGGTCATTATAGAAGTTGCGTGAGCTGTTTTATTCGGCTCACTTTCTAGCAATATTGCTCGTAGTGACAATCAATACATTCTATATCGTACTTGGTAGTAATATATAACAGATTAAAATTGTTTTATTTTCTCTCTATTTGTTTCTCACAACTTGGTAAACCTAGTTCCTTTAAAGTGTATCTTAAAATCAGAGAAAATACAACCACCTGATGACTCTTTTATTATTTCAAATTCGAATTATTTTATTTCGAAGTTTAGTATGTATACCCAAGTATGTATACCTGTATACCTAAGTATGTATGTATGTATGTATGTATGTATGTATGTATGTATGTATGTATGTATGTATGTATGTATGTATGTATGTATGTATGTATGTATGTAAGTGTATAAAGATGTGTATAAGCATCTTTAACGTAAGCTAAGCTTTTAGTATCAATATGTAAGGTTTTGGTGATCTATGCGATTCCTACTCTATTCGCCCTTTGGATTATAGTACGTTTAATTTGAACAACATATATGGAAATGTATGTTTGATTTAAAAGCGTCAATATTTTAAAGCTGAGAAAACAGAGAAAACGCATGTTTCAAAGACTTCAGGCTCAATGTGCCGATGGTAGTAAATACTTACCGCGTCTCAAATTGTCGCTGTCACAGGCTGGCCACACGCCCAAAGGAAAACTCTAAGAATGCCTCCCACCATCGCCATGCTTGTCCAGTATTTTTGCGTGTTCATAAACGCGTGTGTCAACTGCTTGACGTGGGAGATGTGCGTTTATGTAGCAAAAACTCTCGTCGACCCGTTTATTAAGTAGACCAAAATATTTTCCCTCCAGCCTTCAGCTTTATTGCTGCTCTTTTCAGGGAGCCAGGAAGCAACCAAGTTCGTCCTGGAAGGAAGAAACGTTCGAGAAATCCATTTGACCTGGACGTGGAAAAACATACGGCTTTTTTTTGGTTGTAGTTGATGGTTCAACCATCGAGAGTCAAAATGGCGAACGTACTGTCCCCGTTTCGTATTACGGCCTCGCGTTTGAATGTGTCCACTTTGGTACAGAGGATTGCATAGGTGGATGCACAGCAGTGTGTGCAGAAGCTGCCGGGATTATAGCCTGCCTGGTTCCAACGTTCAGCAAAACTCGCCAGTCCAAGATGGGTAGTACGGCAGTGTGCTGGTGGCGGTGGCGGTTGCGGCGAAATGGCTCTGAAATGGGCCGTAACTGGGTCAAACGGGGTTGCACGGTGGGGACGAGCTCCTTGCTTGTGTGGTTCCTGTTTTTATGCCGCTAAAGCTGCAAAAGGGCACCAGCTGCTGTAGCAAAGTGCAGGAGAAGCATAAGAATAGCAAATGGCACATATACTTATGACTCACGAGTCACCGGTGGGATTGGAATGTTATGCATCTCTCCTCTTGGAAGTGGTGTTCATTGCTTTTATAATCCTCACAATGAAATCGGGAGTACCATGTGTACCATTTCCGTGAGTATACTCACTAGCAAGCAATATGCTTTTAAAAATTAAGAATGTAAACAGCACCGCAAGTAGCAGAAATGTTATTTTCGTCTTTGTACTGCGCCAACAAGCTTCTTTGCCGTTTCGACGTACGACTAAGAAAATTATACTTATGGAAAATGAGAAAAGATCAGACCTGACAAAAGTTTCACAACGTTCATTATGTTTGAGTACGGTCAGTGGGTAAAAGGCGGGTAGCTTAGATTGTGATTAAAATGAAGCATCCACAAAGTCGAATGCTCTGCTGTGGAAGAAGCAAGAAAAATAACAAACATCCCTCGCGAGGTTTCCTTTTGCTAACCTAATCGGATAAAACAATAAATGTTTGGTCTGTGAGGGTATGAGATGGGTTCGAAATCCTTCCAATAATTACAACAGATTTTATGTTTTTGCGGACCGAGATGCGGTATTTTTAGCTCAATGTTGAATCGGCTATCAAACAGAACAGGGTTTAAAGCATTTATTTTGGACAGAACAATCATGATCATTCCAAAGAATATTGAGATGATTACGCACACTAAAGCTGCATTTTTTGTTCGAACTAATGCATTGAAAGAAAGCATGGTATTGAACGCGAAAGAGGCAGGGAAATCTTGGAAAACATCATTATCTGTCTAGTGGCAGAAATGAGCTAATTAATTATGTTCTTCTGGATTGATGCTTCTTTTATTCGAAAGCGCTAATGAGATGCTACGCAAAAAACGATGACTGTTCAACGAAAAATGCATTCAATCGTGTTGCGAATGTGATCAATATTCCGTCGAATGCTGGCTCTCGTTTCAGAATGTCAGATTCCATTGTTTTACTGAACCTTTGCTCTGTTATCGTTTGCATTACAGAAACTCTCCTCATTGCATGTGAATGGTTTTGTAAGGAAGCTCTTTGCTTTGCGACGATAATTGAGAATCTTTGTTTTTTGCGAAATGGGAAAAGTCTCGAAAAGTCTGAATTGTAAATCTTCCACAATATCACATCTGTACATAGAACATACATAGAATAGGAAATATGGTCCGAAAGAGAGAAACGCTTTCAAATCATTACCCATTTTCTATTCCTGCGAAGTGTCGTCCGTAAGTCTGGCCAGGGTACATCTTCATTCTAACACAGCTATGCTCATTGAAACCAGGCGACCAGGCGAGTAAATAGGTTAATGAGCGGATTTGATGGGCTGAAACCAGCAAAGCCCAGTTACTTCCTATTTCTCTCAGGCATCCTCGTAGGGCATCCAGGGAGATCGTTCACCAACTCGTCATTCATGGGATTTTATGGAGACTGTATAGCATGCTGGTGCTGTTGTTTGTTTTACGTGGGGTAAAAGTAACTTCCGGCAATTTTGTGGCAGGCTTGGTGGAGCCGAAAATAAAAAATAAAATAAAATATGCGGGATGACAAGGTGATGTTTGTCGTGTGAGCATTATGAGTGTGTTCCATTTTGGGTTGGAAGCTAAATTTTTCTATTCGTGTTTCGTGTTAATGGAACGTGTGATGTATAAAACGAATTTAGGAATAAATTCAAGTAAATGTAAAGGATAGATGTATTTTGTTCATCACATTGGTATAATTTAAAACATAACTCACCTAACAAAACAAGGATGCGTATCAACGGAATTACTATCCTTGCCGTTTCACGTTTCTGAGCACGTGGTGAGCTGAAAATAGGTGTGCCACCTACGCTCTTACTCCGTCGGTTGTAATATAATATTAGCTGCCTGTCATGGCGCCATCTGCAGCGTTGCTGCACTGTGTCCTGTGACTTTCATAAACACTTACCTGTCCTACCTGTGCCCTTACTTTCCTCCCTCACGCGAGGGAATCATTGGCAGCTGCTGCAAATGCGAGGGGCTGATCTCCTGTTGCAAAATATGATGAACGAAGAGGCATCAACACAGCAGCAATCTAGTGCTGTCCTGTGCTATTTTTGGCACCGTAACACAGCCTCTGAGCGGTACTGTGCCGCAGGTGAAAATGGACGTGACTTTTTGACACCTTTACGTGTGGTTTTTGGTTGGGCAAAAGGTACCTGGGGGGGGGGGGGGGGGGGGGGGGGGAATGCTAAACTCAGAAGGATAGAGTTAATAGGAGTATGCCTATCGTTTTTGCATGTATGTTTTTGTGTGACTTCCAGGAAAAGGATTATATTTTCGGAACACGGATGAAGAAAAAATCAAACTGTTGCGGTGACAAAAAAAGCTTTAAGTATTCAGTGAGACAGATTGAATTTTAAATATTTCTTTTTGTAGGAGCTTTATTAAATGGTGTAATAAAGCCAGTGTTGCTATATCTAGTTACAGAAACTAAAAATGCAATTAATAGAAAACTGAGCTTCTTTGCTTATATCTTTAGCACATATATTGCGATTGTGCATGTGAAACCTTGACTGACATAAGCTATATTTTATTTGTAGGTTTCTCCTGAATCGCTGTCAAAACTTTTCGAAACGATGATTCATGTGCGAATTTTCAATAAAGCGTCGTGCCTTACATGGCACGATACGTATACTTAGAACGCCATGTGGCTTGATTTTGTTTACAATATTAAAAAATCGAGGCAGTAGAAGCCATTGAAAAGACGGTTTGACCTTTTCAGCGAGTGAAAACGGTTGACATGAATAAATTGAAGGTGCACGTTGTGCCGCAACCTTTGCACCACACACATACCCAAGGATTGCACAAGGTTTCGGAAGGGGGCGTCGGTTTCGTGGATGTTACTTTCGATCCTGCAGCTTTTGGACACACGGAAATGAGGCAATATTGATACGATGATGAGTCGTTTGTTGAAATTGATTTTCGTCTTCGAATCGTCGTAAGTGTGGTTGAGTATTATATGTTTTGTTCCGTAGACTTTTTGTAAAATCACATCTGAATAAATCAATACATGCGCAACATGTCGTACGTTGGATCAAAGCAATTGAAGACAGGCATAGAAACATTAAAATTGGGTTTCAAACGACATGTTTGACACTCGGTGATTGCCCTTCGAGAGGCATACAATGTTGTGTTGCTATTAAGACATGATCTTGATAATTGTGTTTGAGAATTTATTCAGTTTTGGTATTCTTTAAAATTGTCAGTAGCAGATTAAATTTTGAACGGTTCAAAAAGGTCGTATTGATAAAAACAGATTTGTCAAACTCATTTGTTGGGTGGGTGAAAATTATTTTGCGGGCAGCAATATTCAACACAAACATCGATGATAAAGGTGTTCCATTTACAGGTGGTCCCCGAGATACACGGCTAATGGGGACCGAAAACGGTTGCAAAATACCACGCATCTCGAATTTCCGTGTAATTAGAATCTCGTCTAA
>KI919390.1:0-23644 GCA_000473525.2 Anopheles melas | reverse complement strand
ATAGCTGCTCGAAAACTGCTTTACAATGCAAACAGCTGACAGGCTGAAATTTTAGCCTACGAACTTAAAACAGAAAGGGCCACAATTTTAGAAAACCGCATGACTCCGAATCGCTAATCGCCTATTAGCGGCACCGTATGTCTCGGGAACTACCTATATAGACTTGATAAGCGATAACCTCGTAGCGTCGCGGGCCGCAAACAGAACCCTCAGTAGCCGCATGTGGACCACGGGCCGCCAGTTTGTCAAATCGGGTTGATAATATTTAAAATCAATAAAAATATTTAAAAAATTCAAGTTCATATTCAAAACAAATAGTTAAAATCAATTATTTTGAATATTGTATTTGTATTCAGGTAAATCTTATACACTATAAATTAAATATAAAAGTGATTTTATTTTGAGAATTTTCAACTAAATTATATCATTGATCCCTAGCACCACGCGAATTGCCACTGTTCGTGCGTCAAACAGGGCAAAAGAGCTTGGGTAAAATTTGAACAAAAATCTTTTAATCTTTGAATAATTTGAACATGCATATCGTTGCTTCTGATGAAGGTCACGGTACGAACGCTTCGCAAGCCATCCATTTCTTGGGAAATTAGGCAAGGGAATTATATTTTTTCTTGTTTTTTTTTCTGATAAAGGTTTTTCAAAGCACCCAACAATGAAGATACGAAAAAGTTCCACAACAACCAAGTAAAATTCGCATAATTAGACCAAACCTCCGCAGGGAAATGTGTTTAAGCATGGTTTAGGATTAATTTCTGGTTGAAATTTTGTCAATTTTGCGTAGAAAAGACAAGAAGAAATCTTAGAAGCTGTTCCCAGAGTACATACAGCTTGCAACGATCGTAAATATTGTTTTTAGAAATCAGGAGATTTATTTTTTAATTGAGAAAAAAAGTGTACATAACTATCACTGTACCGAACGTGTAAAAAAATATTTATTGGATTTTTTGGAGATTATAGAAAGATGTTTTAAATATCTAAGATTATGAAAGCTATTATGTACATTATATACATTAAATTTGGGGTAAATTTCCTTAACATTTTCATTTAATATTATCCAGAAACTGATTCATCAAGGGAAAATACTTACACTAAAGTGAGAATTCACATATACTGTGTGACTATCGATGAAAAGCTGTAGCAATCGCTTACAGACTGACTCATTTCGCTTTGTGTCTTTAGCGATTAGGTAAATTGAATCTGAAAGTTATATTGAACGATTTTGTTTTCTTGAATATTCTCTATATTTCTTCCACAATGTCATGTCCAAATAATTTCGTGAAACTACCGTTTCGAGTGTACACATCCTCCTTGATTACTTCGAATATCATCACAAAACAAGTCACATTTATTGTATCTGAAGTTTATTAATGAGTAAACATGTGTTTCCTCTTGTTTCGAAGTATTTTTGCTTCCTTTTATAATTCCATCCTCGTTATTAAACCATAACGAATCACGACAAACAATCAAAAACGCGATAACGGGCTGCTGTTTCGATCGGATAAAAAAGCGAGGAAAATCCTAATGACGCTTGAGCTTTATGTTCGATTATATACTTCTCGCTATTGGAATGCTTTTCGTTTCGAGAGCTTGTCGTTCAATTATTCTCTTGTTCTGTAGTAGTTTGGCTCGCTTACCTGTCGTTTTCTTCTTCTCAACTCTAGACTTTTGTATGCCCCTTTTTCTTCAAACTCTGATAGAACGAAGCTTTTCATTGAACGTAAGGGATTCGTTGACTACGTCTAGGTTGACATTTCTCCTCGCACTAGCCTGTTGTGTGCGTGTTGTGGTAAAAATAGTCCTACAAGAGGGTTTGCCTATACCCTTCACTTTCACTGTAATGTCGGTGCGATATCCCTATCGTCGTACAAGATCCTGAAGGAAAAGGTGACCCTCCCATGGTTACCATTTGCGATGAGCCAGCGGAACGTTAGGTAGACTTGCAAGCTTTGTGAGCGTATTGAACACCAAAACGGTCGCTCGCCGCTCGATGAAAGGATCCTTACACGATGCTTAGCTTGAAACGGCTTCAGACGAGTCGCAAACACAACGGGAAATCGCTAGACCTTACGTGTGTGGTACGGTGTGTGATGATACGGCCCACCAGAGTGGGAGAAAAGCAGGAAGCTTTGAGAGGACTCCAATCATGCCACGTCTGGTTGGGAGCGGCTGCTTTCTTACCCGTCAAGCTTTGAAGGGGGAAAGCGTTCGTTGTACTTTGGCGGCGAAGGATAACAAAAGCGTTCCAGTGTAAGGGACACGGTACGGGAAGGAGGAATGAAACGGGTTCACGTTAGCATAATGCTCGAGTTCGAAAAGGCGGCTTTGTGGCTAAATGGGATGGGAGATGAGAATTAGGGGGGTAAATAGTGGCAAAGTATTTTCATGGGCAGAAGCTAAGACACATTATCATTCATGGGATGGGATGGGGTTTGCGACGAAAAAGTGATGTAAAACAGCTTTCGCCATGAGTATAGGGGAAGGTTCCAGCTTTCAGCAAAGTCGACAGTTTGGGGAAGGACTCAGCAGCTCGATTAGCCGCGGGGTCATAATGTTAGATGGTTTCAATATTTTCATAGGTTAAACATCCATTGCCGGTTAGTAAAGACGGCCTTGTCGATTATAGTCTGAGAATTGCGTCGGTATTTGTCTATTAGACGAGGTGGACGACACTAATGTGAAGAATGTGACCGTATACCGTTGGTATATTACCTCTAATGCGGTTGTAGTGCTCAGTACATGATAATCATGGATTTATTGGGAACACACATGTTGTAAAGGTTTTGATCATGGTACCACACTTTCTGTTCATAAACGATATGGTTGGGAACCAGTTGAAATTCAGTTTATTTGCAATTTTGGTTTGAAACACTTGAAAACAACTTATCATAAAACATGCACATATTGATGGGAGCTTAAAGAAAATTGCAATTGCTTGGGTAAATGGAATTTAAAGGGTAAGTTAAGTTTCCACACTTGGTTGGAAAATAAGTGTAGGACTATAAATAGCATACACCCTCTCATGCAATGTACAATTTTTTTTTTCAAAATATTGTTTCCTATTTGCTTTACAAAAATAAACCGTCAGTCACCAGCTTACCGTTTGATATTTGCTCATCCGTTTCGATTGCATCCGTTTGTATGATTGTATGATATTTTATTCAGCGTGTTTATAACGGGTGCTTCTTCCACATCTAATTGGACGCTAACATATCACATTCCAATTCGTGAGCTCTCTTGGTAGCATGCGGAGCTTCCAGTCACCGTCTAGTAGCATACATGCTTAGCTTTTTGCACAGTAATTCCAACCCCAACCTACAGAACACGCAGCTCACAAAAATGGGGTTGTGATTTATCGCATGACAAGTTGAGAGCTATTTACCGATGGTCTTACGCTTCTTTTGTATTTGTATTTTTGCGTGGGTGCGGTCCGTTCCGGCGCATCGATTTCAGACTCAGAAAAGACGCAGACGCGCTCAGAAAGACAACAGAAGAAAAGAAAAAGGTACTGGATTCACAGAAATCTCAATAGCTCAATCTTCTGGACGATCAATTACACGCATCGTCAATTTATGGCCGTTGTCAATTGGTCGTGCGTTCTGTAGGTAGCAATACCGTAGACATAACTGCACCTTGAATTGCTAATGTGAAACTCACGCGAATGGACGACGCGTGCTTGTTACAGAGAGAGAAACCTTTTGGGAAGTAATATTTGTGATGCTTGCGTTTGATTTATTCTTGAAACCGCTGTTCAAATTCACACACTTTATTGATCTAACTTCTTGTTCGCTTTCCGATTTCTTCTACAGAGTCCGAAGTTTGCTCCCCCGATCGAGTTTGTCGACCAGGCCACGCTAAGCCCCCCGGAGGGCTACAAAGATGGCAGTGGGCTGCTTGACAATGCACTCGGTGGAGCACTCGGTGGGCATGTCTTCGGTGCACAACATATTCAGCAGCTCCAGGTTATCCAGCGGCTACAGCAGCAACGGGCTGCCATGTTGGCAGCCAGAGCTGCTGCTGGCCAGCAGGGACAACAAACGGGCACCGCAGGCCAAGGCCAGGCTGGTTCTCAACCCGTCTCCGCTAGTCAACAACAGCAGCAGCAACAGCAACAACAGCAACAACAGCAACAACAGCAACAACAGCAGCAGCAACAGCAGCAGCAGCAACAGCAGCAAGCGCAACAAGCAGCTGTGTGCACCGAATGTGCTGAATGTGCTGAATGCGCTGCTAAACAGATGCATGACGAAGGTAAGTAGGGTATTTGAGTTAAATCTATGCAGTTGCAATAAACTTGAATATTTCATCAAATCGTGGGTGTTAGGCTTTGAAACATGAAAAAATTAAATAGTTTTAAAACAATTTTGAAGATTTTATATATTTGATAAGACCGTATTATCATATAGTGACACAAAACAAGTACACTCTAGGATGGAAAAGAAAGGGACCATCAGATTTATTTGTACCCTTTCCCATTACAGACTTTGTCAACTCCTCAGAAGGAAAGACGTGGGACGTTCGTTAGATACAAATCGATTTCTGATTCATTAAACGAAAGGTTGCATTGACCTTTGTCGGTTAGGGAGAGTGTTATGGTTACACTTCCCATTACTCCTTTGCCTTCAGCAGGAAATAGCCGGTTTTGTGAATGATGTTGAACCTTCTTCACGTACAATTGCTTGACTACTTAATTCACTGTCAGTCAGCAGACAGCAGACAGCAGGAAACGAACGGTTAGGAGATGAATCTGAATCGATTCCTGTTAGTCTGTCGGGAGGCGTTTCCTTGAATAAATGAAGCTGATTAATTGTTCTAATTTTGTGATGTCCTAGAATAATTTTAACCTCAGTGCGTTGAATCTGCTTTGGTATGCTTCTATTCGATGAAAATTATGCTTGGATTGTTCATTCTGGCCCATTGCTCAAGTTGAATGATTGAGTTGTAACGCACATTCTACTTTATTTGGCGTAGAAACCCACTTGATTTGTTTGATTTAACAGGTTGACCAACAACTTGTGCCCGGAATGGCGTATTTATCATGAAATACTTCAACATAAACTGATCGTTCCAGTCTTGCCTACCCCGGAAGTAGACAACCTGAGCAACGCAACAAGTTCCTGTTGCCCCGCTGTCCATACCGCTTTTGCTCCATCCGTTACTTGGAAAATGTCAAAACGGAAATTGGAGTTTCATTGCGTTGCTTTCCGATTCGCTTCCGGTGCACGGAGGTGCACGTGGACAGTTTTGAGGGAAGCTTAAACTAGCGTCGCGTTCGAAAGAGCAGTGTAAGGGATGGATAAGCTTTCGTGAACCGTGACCTACGGTGTCTCTCCCTCGTCCATCGCGCTCGATCGCAACACGTTCGCCGTCATGCGTGACTTCAGCTTGTGCGAGGAGGGTGTATTGCTGAAGTGATATCGAGTTTCGCCCATCCTAGAACGCCAGTCCCGGACAATATCGGGATCTTCGGGTAGGGCAATTTTTAAAAGGGGCCTGTAAATACCCTCCTGCGCTTATGCCGTGACATTGCCGTTGCTGGTGCGGCCGGTAGTGACATTTCCTCCTCCCCGGTTTGAGAGAGAAATCGGTTGGCAGTGTGAATGGAGGGTAGCCGTGGGCGGAAGCATGGTTCGATAGTTGCCGCGGGCATTTGACATTTACCGTCGACCATAGCGTAACTACCGGAATCAAATAGTCGAATCGGGTATACGAATCCGGGCCTTCGCCAACTACCAAGCGGGAAGCTTTCACATTATCAACGTCGGCCACACCTACTGCAAATGGGAATGGGTTGTGTGTGGCATGAGTCCTTTGTGTGGTTGTGACATGACCGCGCAATATGTGCCATCGAGCATCATCGCACAAGTTGCTCGACTTTAATGAGCTAGACCCCCAGTGTGTGCTGTCTAGCAATGTCATTGATGTTTGGCCCTGCGCCTGCGGTGCTTTGCAGGCAAATAGTGACTTCTGAACCAAGCATTAATAACACATGGCTTACATCTTAGCCATGCCTGCCGAAAACCCAAACTATGATGAAGTTGTAAATGTTTGTTCTCTGCTGAGTGTGCGATAGATTGAGCCTGTAGCTGTCTTCATTGGACGACTGGAAACTTAGTGGGGAAATGTAAGGCGGCTCTTAGTGTGCAAATCAATACCGATAGTGCAAGTCGAAGAACTCCAGCAAATAATAAAACCTTTTCCAAACAGTTTTGAGCAATGTATGCTTCTGGGTAATGTTTAATATGTTTCCATATGTCAAAAATACATTTCTCTCGAACTTTACTTCAATAGCATCTTTCACTGCCGTTCAACAGGCAATAGTAATGTCATGATTCTAATATTCCCTGACAGTCGATATCCGCTATCCTTTTTCAGTAGCAGAAAGTCGTGCTGCAAATAGGCAGAGGATAGTTTGAAATTCATGTCAATTTCATGTTCACATTTCCATCGTATCGATCGTACTTGCATATACAATGTACTTGTACGGTTTATTAATAGTTTCCAGTGAAGGTACAGCATGAATCAAAATATTTATTGGTGGCTATGTTCTTTTCTGTTGAATTTATGATATATTTTGTCCAGCGGATAATGTTTTACAAACTTTTCTTGTCAAAAGAATCTTTGTAAATTGGTTTGTATTTACCTAAAATAAAATAAACACATACATTCACATTTATACAATAAAATAAACACATACATGGTTAATGAGAATATTAGCAAGATTGTTTGGGCCCTAGGGAAGACTACGAATCTGATGCTAGCATATACTTTTGTTTGTATATGCTTCTCAAAACATGCAGTATCAGGTTACTCTTGAGAAAGTTTTGTGCTTTTTGTGTGCAAATTGTTTCTTAGTTTGGAGCTTAGTAAACCACCAAACCTCAGACCGTGCCATGGTTTGTATTTCAAGAGTTTTCGTTTCGTTATAAGGTTTCTCCTTAATTGGACTTTATTCAAGCAGCACACAAGTCTCTTACGGAAGAATTTTGCAATTGTTGTATATCAAATTTGAACTCCAGACTGGAAAATGTGTTCCAGTATGGGCATTTGCAACAACCGCAGCTCAGTATTCACATCGAGTTTCGAAGTTCCGGGAGTTGTACTGTTGCGAATGAATGACGACTCGTTGTACTGCTGGCTGGATCGTTCTGGTCATTGCATTTCTTCAGTGCCCGAAGCCTGATTTCCGTCATGAAAAAACAGCATGCGGGGTCAATCGTTTGGGGGAACACACATAAAGGAGTGGTTTATTTATGCTGCGTTATGTTTAGATTCGCCGAAAGAGGGGAGAAGCAAACGAGTGTTTCACATATAAATATTATTACTGTTTGTCTCGTTTTATGCTTTGATTTTATTTATGCTTGTATGTGTAGCCAAAGCGATGATGACGCCGGGTCCTCCACACCCGTGTGTCATGTGGTTTCGATAAATAGAAACAGAACGGGCGGTGGCTCTCGATCTTGCCACTCGACGTACGATCAGTAGCGTGAAATCGGCTGGTGTCAGCATTTTGTTTTTGCTTTCCGCGGTCGAGCTCTCCCTCATTCGACGTCTGTTGGTCCTCCTAAATTCTCGTTCGCCCCATGGGCCGGAAAACGGGAGAATATACCGCCTTATTATGCTCCGATTGGTAGCGAGAGTCCGGTTTGCCGGTTGCGTTTCATCATGATCGTTAGCAGGACCGGGTCTGTGCGGTTTGTTCAATTTATTCCACAAAGTTAACTGCTCGCGATTGGACGCAATTAAATTCGGATAGTGCTAGTGAGTGGGGCTACTTCACTTGATCGGAACTGCTTACCGAAGGGACAGTGCTGGATGCAAATGAAGTTTTGTGAAAATAATTGCTATCCGTCTGTTGATTATTTAAAACGATAATGTTGGATGCGAGCAAATACGCCCGAAATCAATTCTGATATACGTTTGAGCGTTTGTATACGTATGTGCTGATAGAGTCGGGTTAGTAGCTGATGCATCCTTTTTAATTTAGAATACGAAAAATCGATTTCCGGTTCTACAGGAAGGAGTTTCCTTGCGCAAATGACTAGCCAGTGCAAAATCACGCAATGCGGGAAGTTGTGTGAAATAATAATAAAGTCCGGCTAGGGCGAAAGAACAGTGAACGGTGCTTAAAAGGTGAAAATGGGAGAAAAATTGTTGACAAATTGAGGAATGACATTAATTGGCATCGCTTGTTTTGTTTGACTGCCGTGCGTGGATGAGGTGTGAAGTTTATTTTTGCTGACGCGTTCGTACCTGATGAAATTTTGCCAGAACGGAGAGAACTAAAGAGGAAGGGTGTGTGTGTGTGTGTTTTTTTTGTTTTTCACTTCTGGATGAAATAACATAAAAAAACCTACGTTGTGCGGTGTGCGGCAAAGTGTACCTCCGGGTTTTGTAAACTGAGGGATTTTTCAGCTAAAAATAAAAATAACCTCACACGTACCGGCATTTTCCCAAGTGAAAAACCGGCAGGCAAGAGCAGATTCGGTGTGATAAGAGCTATGGTACTGATTTGTTGTGCTTCAACATTTTCCTTGTCCTCCCTCAGTGTGTAACGATGTGTTTATGGAACGAGAACCAAACATAAATGGTACCGGCTGTTCATTAATTCTATCAGCAGCACTCGTAAAACTGTATACGAGTAATAAGATGGCCCCCCACGGTGCGACAGCATAAGCGAAGAAACTGCACGATCAAATAATGATTCGTGTGTCCCAAAGGGTTAATTTGGGAGCTTTGCTATGTTCAGCGTGTGGTGTAGTGTGCTAGAGGGATTTATATGTGTTTGCTAAATAAATTAGAGTCAGACGAAAGGACATACACCATTCATCTTCTTTGGGTTTTGGTGTTAGCGAGTGAAATTGTTCACATGAGTTCGAAATGTAAAAGTTTCGTTCAACAACAGAGTGTGTGTGTGTCAAACAAGTTAAAGTATGCATATGCTACGATTACATACCTGCCCATCGTTCCTGTCATTAGGATCGCGGAGTCTGAAGGGATCGTTCAACGCTATCAGTGATGAAGGTAACAAATGTTCTGAAGATTTAGTAAATTATATGATCAGCGTACTTGAAGAATTGTGACATTTAAAATGAAAGAAGACACAGAAGTTCGATGTGCCTCGGAAAATGAAGTAAAGCTATGGTATATGGGTAGATATGTTACCATTAAATGTAATTATGCCATTTTGTTTAACGTCTTTGGGGTCCCACGTGCTAGTAAAATATTTCACAACTGGTGCTTTCGAGTTGGTTTCAGGAAGTCTGGGGAAGAATTCAAGGTAAAATTCTTAATGAAAGCATCCACCAAAGTACTCTACCAAAATGCACATAACATTATTTCTATGTGCGATGGCTTAAAGCTCTTGAGAACGGATGGGGGGGGGGGGATTCTTCAACTCGTCGTTGGGTGGAAATTATTACGCGAGCTGCGGTTGGGGCAAGCTTATTTTAGAAGCTTTATCGGCATTTTAATCGGTATTCCTCCGTCAGTGCCAGATGTAAATCATTAGGGTTGGGTTTGAAATATAATGTGACAGCTGACGCTGCTGAACAGATTGCTTCCAGAGTGTGGAAATATAATGCAAATATCTCTGCAAACAGTTTAGGAATGTTCAATAATTGTTTATAACAACTTGAAAATCATCTTTCTTACATAGCTCGAAACATTTTTCTAAAAGAAAGCTTAGGAACTAGTAGTACCCATAACAAAGACTCAGGGTAAATCGGCATGCCTTATAAATTATTTCATAATGCACCATCTCCTAGGTATCCTGGGTTAGGAATTTCGGACCAAGAATGTCTCTAATGTAATGGGTAAGATACGATGCTAAACACGGTCTTAATAGTCATCCAATTACGCAAAGAAGCTGGGCGGTGGCAATTGCTGCAGTGTTTACCTTGCCGCAAACCAACCAACCTTGGGTGAAATTTTAGAATGACCGGAATCGGAGACAGTGCTGGCAGTAAAAGTGGAAGTTAATCGCTTGTTTTGGGCTTGTAATGGAAGGTGTTTTCGGGTGATGTTAGAAGTGCGATACTTCTGAAATCGATACGATGTGGTTTCGAATCACTCTGCCTTCTCTCTCTGTTGTTGCCGTCTGATAATGTTGTATCGATTTTGGACGACGCGCATGGTAACACAGGGAGCAGAATCTGTTCAAGAACGTTTCCGAGTACAGTGATACACAACGCTCGTGCGTTTAATGGGATTTCATTTCTGCCATTTCTGATGCTATGTTTTATTTCGATCGGTTGCTATACCACATACATCTCGGTTATGTTAAGTATGTCATTCGCGGTTGTACGCTGTTGATTGTTGGAATTTCGTGGAACACAACCGAGTTTACCATCTCGAGATAAACGAAAAATTACGAGACGTCATGCGTTTGAATTCCTCTGATCAAAGTCTAAGGAATTCGTTTATCGTTTAACAATCTAATGAACAGTCTAATGAAGGGCGTTTTTAATGAAATTCAAAATCATGCATGTTTGTATCTCATGTATTTTTTTCCTTGTATATTGTTAATATACTATATAATAATATAATGTTTCCTTGTTGACTTGTGTTTAGAAATTTTCTGTTTTGAAATTTGTTATCTTATTTATTTTTGAGAAGAATTATCAAGAACTGTAGTAATAACGTTCGTTCATCATTCACCTAATGTCCCTCAATATGTTGATAAGAAATGTATCATAAAATTAACGTTAAAACAGCGAAGAAAACGTTACAGAACATACAAGAAACTATAGAATCAGCGACAACTCTGACGCCAGTGATGGATGAGTCCGTTCTAGCATTTTATTAATCTTAATCATGGGAATCTTCAAACCACGACAATGGGTACTGAGGATTTTTGTTAGAATGTTAACTGAACTATAAACTTAATCGAGGCACTTTGGAAGTGGTAGTGTGAAATGAACTTGCCGTACACTGGACAGGTCATATCACTGCTGTTGCGGTGAAGTTCTTGCAACTACAGACGACAATCTTTCCTGGGAGATTTCTTGCTGCGCAGGACAATGCCTATGAGAGCAAATTTGTGCTTCCAACCGGGAGGTAAAGCCGATTCATTCAATTTATGAAGGTAGGCTCGGCTTGTAGCAGGCGTTTCGTGGATAATTGTGCTTAGATAGGGCACCCTGAGCCGGAGCTGTAGAGGGTGGTAATGAAATGAAAGTTCAACCACCGGAACGTTCGTTCGGCGTCTTCGTCATAAGAATGTGAAGAGTGCCGAATGAATGAGAAGCGACCCAAGGAGATGGAAACTTGAGGTGAATGGATGAAGATTGTAAAAATTACCGGTTGAGTAATTTTTCCCATGCGATAGAACGCGCTCATTTGCGAAAACCTGAAAGTCATACAGAAGGGAAGGGGGTGTAAAAAAGTAGCTTTAATATTTACCTTGAATTGTGCGGCTGTTGCACATTCAGTTAACTTTACTCGTGTGCACATTAGTTATTATACTTATTTTTGACACAGATTTTTAGAGCATCATGCCAAATCGTGGTTTTCACAGCTCTAATTTGAAATTGACTTTCATCCGTACATTTCTAAATATGAGGTTTTGAAGTTATTACTTATTCTGCATAATAAGTGTTTAGTACTATTTCATTAATTTGCCAATTAAAAGCTGAAATGGATCGCATAAGTATTGTAATCCAGCTTCAAAGCCGTAAGCTACCCCGGTAATGCACAAATTAAATGTATCGAGCGAACTGCAGATTCCCCTCGAACAATGCTTCGAGTTAGAACAAAGAGACCACGCCCGAATGAACGGTTCCGTAGCTCACGATCGTAGAGAGTGAACATGACGGCAAGGGAGAGCAAGATTAATGAGTTATGTAATTGTGATACATTTGCATGTCAGCTGCATTGCGTAGACTGTGCTGGTTTTGGGGCGATATTCTGGGAAATGCATTCATGTTTGTACCAGTATGTCCTAGAAAATTTAACACCATCCCATCGGTTGATATTAATATCTGTGTCGAAACGTTTTGTTTCCATCCGTACCGCATTCAAACACTCCCGCAATTGGGTGTAATGAAATTTCTTTGTTTTTGTGTAATGCAATGGGTTGTGTTTGAATGGCATTGCAGTGTAAATAATGATTAAAACTTTCCCAAGCATTTTATCTCATTTTCCCCTTTTCAACATGTTGTCTGAGGCTCGTGACAGTGCTTGTGATAAATGTAAAATTTTCCGTGGACATGGAACTTTATTTTAGTGTCGTGATTTCTTCGTATACAGTTTCATTCCCTTTTCTGTGTAGCAGTTTACAGGATCCAATGCATGCGCAGTGTGTCGGAATGTATAAACAGAACGATGACTTATCTTAAGAGTATTGGATGGTAACAAAACTCAATGAAATTGTTGCCATTTTCAACTAATTACGTATGGTGTGTGGAAGTAGTTGCGATTTTAGCCGCAGTTAGTGGGATGTAATAATAAATTCAACTCAAACCACCGTCATGCTGTAAGCGATTCCGGTATGAATTTAGGGGCCTAGTGGGTATTTGTGCTGGGCGAGTTTTTATCAACTTCGTTCTTCGTCGAAAATTGAAGGCAAATTCATCAAACTTTGGTCCCGATGGAAATCGGTAGTATATGTTAATGCGATTCACTCACTTCTTGGGATATTGGACATAATGATGACAATTGTGTGTGCTCGAGCCGTGATATCATTTCTTGTCGCTCAAGAACATGTGTTGGAATAGAAAACATTTTCGCTTTGCTGATGCTCCCGTGCCTTCACTACTTTTACTGTCGACGAGTGAAAGGCTCAATACCTGGATCGTGACAAGAATTAGGTCGTGCGGGGCCTGACGGGAAGCCGACGGAAGTAACAGCAATTGAGTAGTTTGAGCTACACCGCGCAAAGGTAACATTCGACCAACGGTGGCTCGAATAATCATTCACCGGTTTACGAGACCAGTAGCGAGATACATTCAGTGTGCGTGCGTTGCATAAATGTCCGTTTCATGGCAGAGCGCGAAAATGTGCGTGTTTGGAATGTAGTCGTCGATTGAACCTAGAAACGGTAGAATTTGTTTGCTCGACTTTCGTTCTGTTGCGACTGGTTTCTTTTACGATTTAGGGCTGCAAGAAGATCACCCAGTGGTAGTTGATTTATTCATTCACACTGTCAACGAGTGGAAGATAATCTCGAATTAGGTGCTTGTAATAGTATTGTGCGTATTTTTTTATTGCTCGATCAATGCTGGAAACATTTATATTAAACGATATTAAAGATAGAGTTATACGCTTTTTGTCAATATGATTATACACAGAAATAGTAAAAACTAAAACTCAATAAAACCAAAAACCAAGAGACTTTATTTTTTTAATGTATTAATTTATTCGAAAGATAACGGGTTTTCGTGGACTACATGCACTACTACAATCAGACTGTGCTCAGGGTTCCAAAGTTTGATAAAATACAATATATCATGTCACTAGTATATTTCAAAACATTAGAGGACAAATCATTAACATTAAAATAATGCTGGCATTATTATAAATCAATAATAACTAGCACAAAAAAGACGATAACAAAATTCAGTCATCAATAAGTTGGTGCATAAATTAGTTCAGTTAGCTATATGAAAAATAAAATATTTTTGGTAATTAAGTATGTCTCATCTCATTGCAACTGACATCTCATGTGATAAGATAGGACATCACAACAAACGAAGAAAATGAAAGTAATTCCTGTGTTACTTGGTGCCATTGATGATGTAAAACTATGCTGTTGTTAAAGCAGTTCTCTCGTTTTGCATATTACTCATTCAGCAGTTTTCATTGTTCTAAGCATGAGTTAATTGCCATGATAAAAAGTATGCATTCTTTAATGATGCTTTTGCGAAAACTGAAAAATAATATACAGTTCGTTGATGAAAATGCACTGCAATTTGGGCTCATTCGATATTATAGATAACGATGAGCTGTTGGTCAGCTTGTTGATATTTGAATTAGTGTTCATATTTGCTATACAAATGAATGTTTATAAGTCTTAGTCATCAGTTCTTATTTCTGCATTGCGACATGTTTTATTCTACTTTCTTCTACAGTCAGACAATAAAATACCATTAACAAAAAATAAAAATACAAATACCATTAACCGAAAATACAAAACCCGTATATATTTTCACATTATTTTAACTCTTACCTTTGTTTGTTATATGTAATATACTTTTTCCAGAATGTGACTCTCAATGTTCGGACGACATTTCGCCAATGCTGGAGGCTCCGCTGCCACCCCATGCCACCCTTCCGATCGCTCTGGTGCCCTTGACAAAGTCATCGCCGGAACGACGCATTACGCAAAAGGAGATTATAGCCGGCGAGGAAAGGCCTAAGTTCCTTACCATCAAACAGGTGCAGGATTCCGGTTCGCAAGGTAGGACGCGGATGGATGAACACATAAGTATGCCGTTTGAATGTTCGGTTCCGTTCGTTTGTAGTATGATTTTTCGTATGAATTTTTCATAATGCAATCGGAATGCAAATGGTGCTGCCTGCAAGCATTGTAATGTTTGGATAATGAAAAAATCATCTAATTTTATTATCTTTGAATCGCAATATTTTGTATAATCACATTCATTTTAATTAACACAAATGCAATGCTTTCGATAACGTTTGTTGAATGCAATTTCTGTTTAAGTTTTATGAAAACCACACTCATATGCTCACACTCGTTCATTCGTCCATCCTTTCTATGTGGATCGAACGTGGAATGCAAATTTCAATAAAATGTTCATTTAAATACACAACCACAATCTCACGCTCGAGAGAAAATCGCATTGAACCGTTCGTCACCTCCACCCTTTTGCGAATCACCTTCACAATCACCACCACCACCACCATCACTCGCATCTCTGGCAGAACGGGAATTGGAAAAGCGAGGCAAAAACAAATTCAATCTAATTCCATTTCAATCCTGGCACGCCACCAAACCTCAGCAGGAGTTTCCTACATCAACATCCTTCACGGCGGGCATGGAGTTACATTCGATACATTCGATAAATTGGACTTGGATGCATTTATTTCATTTTTATAGTTAAACTTTTCATCGAGTTGATCGACTGGGAATGTCCAAGGCGACGTTGTGTCGCGCAGGATTTTCGCGTGCAAGCAGTTGTTAGCTGCGAACGGTGTTCGTTAAAATATTGGATTCTGTTTAGTGTAGGAAAATTACTATTTTTCTATTGTAAAATTATTTTATCTGAATTACTCTCAAAATAATAAAGTTATCTGAGAAAATCGCTGGCTCTCATTGAGACATGCTTTCGGAAGGAGATGGAGACGCACAGTTGCCGATAGACGAGACGGCCTTCAAAAAATTATTTTTATAGAAATTGTGTAAAATCTGTTCATGAACTTAATCATCTCATCTAGATTGCAATCAGGCTAAGCATCCGCTAATTAGAAGCTGTAGCTAGGATAAGTTGAATTAGTAGTTCCATTCGCACGTTTGTATATGGTAGCGTAGCTTAAACCTTCAGCTCTTACAAACTTTTGTCAACCGATAAATAGTGATGGCTTGCTGTTAGGTCATGCCTTTGAAAAGTTCTTAGTAATGTAATAATAAAATAGTCTATATCTTTGCCAAACTGTTATGATTGGATAGGAATACAAAAATGACACAACAAGGCTGAATACAAATTACAATAAATTTATCAATTGCCACTTACTGTTCATTCGGAATGATTGCCTACTGTACCATATATTAGAGGTTTTGTAATGTTGAAGCGCACTTTAGTACCGCCACTTTTGCATTGGAAGCACCCACTACTTCACGTGTGTTCTGTGCAAACTTGAAAGCAACAGAAATGCAATTAAAACCAAGCTGCAATTTGGTCGTTTTGCGATAAGGCTTGCTTGCATTATCCGTTTCCTTCTCTCTTGATTGTGGAACGCTGTTTTACGCTGGCACGTTACACCTGCAACACTTCCCTTGCCACTAGGCCTGCCCCTGCCAAATGCAACAGTGAAACTAATGAAGTGCACGATTTTTGTTTTGAATTTTGCCCCGCTATACCAATACTGTATGTATGCCGTCATTTCGCAAAACGGCGCTCTGCACCCGGTCTGCTACCGCTTACCCCGGGGTCGGTGACGGTGAAAGATGGTGACGGTAAGGGAGGAGGTGGCGACAGCGGTGCGACGGCATCCCAAACGCCCCAGCGCTACATCGTAGAAACAATTACGATGACCACGGTGACCGAGCGCCGGATCGTGCAAAAGGAGCAGGAGCAGGATTCGCCGACGCGGCCAAAGCCTGGCCCGACCGGTAGTGGAGGTGCAGTCGAGGGTTCGACGGTGGCCAACACCATCAGCACCACCTCCATACCAACAGTGATGTCTGCCTTATCCACCACGCTTTCACCTATCGTTCCAGCAGGCAACGAAGGTGGTTCGACCGCAGTACCGACGGTGGCCGGTGGTGCCCCGAGCACTTCGCTCGCCACCTCAGCCGCCAGCCACGACTACCGATCCCTTCAGCAACAGCAGCAGCAACTGCAGAAGGGTCTACGTACGGGACAGCCAATGGCCGGTGGTGAAGGAAGTGCCTCGCAGCAACAGCAGCAACAAGCGCCGGGCGGTGGCACAGGTCAGTACGAGCCGGCCAAACATAAGCCACTAAGCACGGCGCAGGCGATAAGTGGCATCCTCAAGGGAGGCAAGCTGTGGAAAAACGAACAGCAACATCATCAGCACCAACCACAGCAACAGCAGCAACAGCAACAACAACAGCAGCAACACCAAGCACACCAGCAGCAGCAGTCGACTGTTCAGGTGAGCTAATTTCTTCATTGCCTGCAGGCTTTGTAAGTGTGGGGATTAATTTAAATTAATGTCCCAGTTTGGAGGATGGGCCTTACGTGTTCGGGGGGCTAGCGAATGTAATGAGTCGTTAGGCGTTTAGTCGTGAAGCATTAACTCTGCCCATTAAATGCGATTTTTTTGTTGAAGCTGATTATGTTTGATTTGATTTGACCGTTTTTTTTATTTGCTTTTGCTGAAGCCTTTCACATGTTGGTAGGACAAAGTCCTTGGCACTAGATAGCAGGATGCAACGAGTAGCCAAATCGACAGTAGCAACACATTTCCGAGCGGATGCGTTGATGGGATTAAAGAAACACGTCAAGCTTCATTTTTGTCATATTGCCAATATGGCACACACTAGGTTCGCATCTGTGTATGTGTGTGTGCCGCTTCTCAACCTCGGAAATCGGAAATGGCCCAAAATGATCCCAAAGGGTTTTAGTGTTGGTTCTAAGCAACAACAAAAAAAGACGCAGGTAGACCCAACAGTACGAGTGAGAGTGCCTGTAGTGTGTGTTCGGTGTATTATTTTATCATTTTTTACATCCAGTGGCGCCGTTGTGGAAATGTAATTTATTACTTCCCTCGTCAAGGCCCTCGAAGGACAGTGGAGTGCAGGAATGATGTAACCGGCGTAGCAGATCCTTAGAGAGACTGGCACAAGACATACACACACACACACACACACAAACACAGACAGTGTTCGGTGCGAACCGGTCGACTAGCGTAGCGACTCGGTAATAAATCAAGTATTTTTGCCATTTCCCTTGGGTGGAGCTCGAACAGAGAATTGCACAGAGAATAGAGTTTTAGATTGAAGCTGGTGTTGGAAATGAGGTTTTATTTTTGTTCTTTTTCGCTTCATTGCCTGTCTGTGCACGACTGTGTGTGTATGTGCCTGGCAGTTGTTCTCCACTGACAGTGGAAACTAATCGTGTGCTTTTGGATTTCCTTTTTGTGGAACAAAGAGTCAACCCGCACTGCTTTTGTGCTTTTTAATTTATGACGAAGGCACAGTCTGATGCGTCACAAGTTGTAAGGCAATGATTTAATTGTTGGTGAAAGATCTTTTTCCCTTTGGCGTGTGATTTGTTCCCTATCAATGTAACTGTAGTGATACGCGTACAATAGGTTGATGATTAAAGTTGTGCTATTTTCGCAACGAACATATCAACACTCTTTTGTGAAGGAGGAGTTCACAAAGTATGAAAATTTCAAAACGGATGGTGGTCACTACAACGGCGAAAGACGACCGAAACGGTCGGTATAGACAAGTTTAACCGGGTGTTGGTGTACGTGACCCAGTTCTCAGTTGACAAGGGCAGGAAAGGACAAAGTCAGGAAAGTAATAAGTAATGGTGATATAGAGAGGGAGAGAGCAAAAAAAAGAAAACCCTCAGCATTGACAAAACCTACGCTGTGATGCTTTGAAACATCCTCTTTGCTGTATGAAAAGCTGTAAAAGTTTCTTTGTCAAGGACAAAAAGCGCAACCATATTTTACTGTCGTTGTGTCCACTTTGGAGCCAGAGTTCTCTTTATTCGGTGTCCACGTCGGTTCGATTAAAATAAATGGAGCAAGGTTGTGCAACGATGATATCGCGTTGAGTGAGATATCAAAACGTTATTGTATTGTCAGTGGAAAAAATAGATCCATTTGTGTGCTGTTTCTGTAATGCAATATTTATGACGATGAAGCAGTGATTTGTGGAAAATGTTCCGGAAAATTGTGCCTTATAAAATTTTTAAATTGAATATATTTGAAGCAATACTATCATTCCTTTTAAATTGACTCGGTTCAAGAGTGAAGTATCGTGTTTACTCCCGTTCAGTCGACAAAATACGTGCGTCAATCGTGAATTCGCTTGAGGCTGCTTTATGCTAATCCTTAACCTAATTTGAAGGCTTACAAGATTCCTGTCAGAATTATCTTGGACGAAGAATGAGAATAGATGAGCTTCGGTTCAGTTTCCAGTGAGCTATTTCGTGGCAATTTTCAATTGGAAAACAATTAACTGAGCTACAATAGTCTCTGTCAACCTTGTTGCTATAAACACAATTTTACAGAATGCCTGGTACCTGCAGTTGGACTGAAAATAGTACTTCTTCTGCGATTACATGTTTTGTGATCACCATCGTTTGAGTGGCTTTAAGAAACCGATTGCTAGAATGATTGGCGCGTAAAACAGCGTTTATATTTTAAAGATAAAGCAAGTGATAATAAAGGAGCGATGGAAAGCTTTCTCCCCTTTTTGAGCAAGTAGAGGCAACCGGGGCAAGGGGGCAAGAAAATCCACCGGAAAGGATAATATGAGAGTAATATGAATTTTTCATCCCGTCAAATAGCGGCTTTTATTAGCCCGGGGGAACGTGCTTAGACTGCAAATGCGCCAATATTTATTATGATGGTATCGATTATTTCAACCGCCACGCCACACGATGGCACTGGTATTCGACATCTCTCGATCGTCCCCTTGGAAGCGTTATGTTCCATTAACTGCCACTACCGTCACCGGATAAGTACCGATTGAAAAGCGAGAGAAAAGCAGCAAGAAAAGCTCGGAATTTTTACTTTTATCTGGAGTACTTTTTTCTTTACTTTTGAGCGGATGATAAGAGCGGTTTTGCACAAAACCGCAAAAGGATATCCTCTTGCTTTTCGGTTGGTCCGGGGCAATGTTTACAAACGATTTTCACTTTCACCATTTCATTAAACCTTTTTTCATACTTTTTTACATTTTAAGGGTGCTGTTTGAATCACACTTATAAAGTGTCGTTGTATGGTTGAACGTTTTCTGAGGGCAGAAAGAGACAAATGGGAAGCAACAAAACGGAAACGGCCTTGTTTTCCGTTTTCGACAAGCATTTTTTAAACACCAACTCAGCAGAAAGTGGTTGGAAGAGTATTTACAAATGGCGTTTACTTCTTCTTTCTATATCAAAGTGCATCGGAAGGAATGAATGTTTAATGTCGACTGATTTCATAGAACTCGATGATACAATCTTTGAGCACTTACGGTGACATGGACCGAATTGACAGTTTACGGTTAGTGGATATCATCGCATCGCACCGTAGGATGCTATTTAGGGAACTCCTGGTAGCTATGCGGGAGCATTTATTTTTAGAGTGAACCAATCTGGAAGGTTATTTTGGTCCAACAAAGTGTCGAAGGATATGTTTTGGTTTCCTGTCGCGAGCAATTTCAATGTTAATGTATCGATCGCGTTAGTTCGATAACCTGTTCGATGTGACGATTTGAATGGGTATCTGTAAACGAGACGTTTCTTCCAACATTAACAACATAAACCAAAGTATTGTAACATTCAAAACATTTTTTAAATCTCCGTAGAACGACGACTCTACAGCAGTGACATCGGATGAAGAAACGAGCTCGAAGCGTTCGGTGCGTTTCAACGAGGAGTCAACGATCCGTGAGGCGTGCTGCGACGGCGAGGTACAATCCGGGCTGGGCGAGGGTGAAATGGGTACCTGCCGAGCGATCAACTACATGTCGGACACACTCAAGCGCCACTCGTCGGGACTGTTCCACAACGCACTGCGGCCCAACTCGGCCGTACGTCAGCTCTTCCCTAGCAGCGCCATTCAGCCTCTGCTTACAACGGCCAGTTCCGGCACGGGTCCAACAACGCCCAGCGCCTCGGCGGGCACTGCGACCTCCGCCTGTTCCAATGCTCAAACTCTGTGCACGACAAGTGCTGCCAGTGGCGGAGCCGCCATGTGTCCAGCTGCCCTCAGCGCAGCACACTCGACCGTGCTGACGCAGGAAGCACTGAAGGCGTTTGACGATGCGAAGAAAGCGGCTGGGCTAGTGCATCAGCACAGTCTGACAAGCAATTCCGGTAGTATGAGCAATATACCGAACAGTGCGGCAGCTGCGCTGGCACTTTCGGCTACGGCGGGCACGGCAGTACCGGGTGGTGGTCCGGGCGAAACGGACACCATTCGGCGCTCGATTGAACGCAACGCTTTGCGAAGATCGCTGATCAAGTATGAGCCAAAGTAGGTGACCTGGTGGAGGAAGAATGAGTTGTCATTTTGTAAAATTGTTCATATTTTTGTGTTTTGTGTTATCACAGGAAGAAGATCCCGGTGAAGGATGTTACGTCGCTGGAAGAGCGCATCCGACAGCTTACATGCGACATTGACGAACCGATCGATGAGACGGGTGGAGGTGAGGGTAGCGATCAGGCGGGTGATGGAGATCTCAGCGAGATGGAGCGTCGGGACAGTCCGGCCGGTGAGGAGAACCCGCAGCAGCCGAAGTACATCCCAGATAAAAGCTTCTCGCCCAGCTCGTCCGCATCGAGCTCAAGTAGCGGTTCGAACGGATCGACCTACAAGAAGATCACCGACCTGTTCCATCGCGATCGACGGCAGGAGAAGATACCGGAAGCGGATGAAAACCCGATAGTCATCATACCGCAGGTAAGGAGTCACACGGCGACGAGCCGCGGCCGCAGCCTCTCCAACCGTCATTAACTGTATGTTCCGATTTCCTTGGCAGGACTGCCGTTGCCCGGCGGGTCCGGACATTGGAATGGGTGTTCAAATTCAGGGTGCACACACACAAATCCATCAGCCTCCGCAACAGCGACACGTGGACTCGCGGCGCCAGTTCCTGTCCACGCTTGCCCCACTGACGGCGTGTGTAGCCGGGCAGCGCGACGATCTGTCCTACTACACGCTGGCGCATCCGGGCGATCGTAGCTCGATGGCAAGCTCGCAGAGCACCGAGTACAGCATCGGAGACATCGACGCCGCACTGCACGATGACGACGGAAAGAAGGTGGCACCGGACGTGATTGCCGGAACGCCCGGGCAAGAGTCGGACGAGTTAGCGGCATTCGTGCAGCAGGAAGGCGCTCGTACCGAGCGTCTGAAGAAGCGGTACAGCGCGGAAACGTCGACTTCCGCACCTGCTTCCGGCGCCGGTTCCGACGATGACGAGCAGAACGACTACGGGTTCAACTCGCGGCCCTCGGTGCGGGGTATAAAGCCGCGCTTCGGCTCAACTAACGAAATTCTGCAACAAATGCAGGCCCAGCTCGCGGCCCCAACACCTCCGCAGGTAGAATAGATACTGGAAAAAGGGAGTCACAAACTTCGTTGATACCTAAACTTTCTTCTCTCTTTGTAGACCAAGTCTCAATCGACCACGGTACCCGCCCAAACGCAACCGATCCAATCGAACACGCTGCCCCGGCCGAGCATGCATGTGGCGGCGGCCAAGCAACAGATCACCACACACCAGCACACGGCCTCCTGGAGCTACTATCCTGCCGTGGACCCAGCGACCCAGTCAAAAGGAGTTGCCCATCAACCGCAGCAACCGGCTGGCACGGTACAGCAAGCGCCAGGTGCTACGGTACCCGCGGCCACACAGCCCAACATGCTGGCGGCTGTCGATCCGCATGGGAACTATTACCATATACCGGTGCAGACGCGCCACAGCTACCATGGGCAGGAGGCGATCTACCAGAACTGCGCCAACCTGCCGCTGGGCGTGCAGGCCAGCGCAGTTCAGGTGCAGTCGCATCAGATTCACACGCAACACCAGGCCGTACATACGGCGCACCACATCCACCAAATGACTGATACCGCCACGTACGGCAAGTTTGCTCGCAGCCCAACACGGCGGCCCGAATCGCCACCACCGCTGCGCAACTATCATCAGACGATGGTGCTCATCCCGTACAATGCCGAAACGTACCATCGCTACACCGCCCAGGAGCAGGAGAACTATCGACGTCAGCACAACATAGTAGAGTATCAGCAGGTAACGTTTTAGATGTCGGAAAGGCTATTTTTAAACAAATTTATCGGTCAGTGAGAAGTGCTTCATAGAGTCAAAGATATCGCCGCCATTTACGAGCGTCTTGTATCATTAATTCTTTCAGTGTCTCAAGAACCAATTTCATCATAATAGATATGGGTATATCTGATTAGGATTCAATAGCGGAATTCATGAATTCACGTATCACTAAAGATTCACACATCTCTCAAGCGTTATGTATCCCACATGTATCCCAATATAATATAAATGAATCTCTTAACTCAGAGCTAATTACGAATCCTTAGATGTATGAATCTTAGAACATCCTATTAAATCTGTAATGATTTGGCAATCGTTGTATATTCGAATTACTGAACACTGGAGATTCATATATAAAGATTAATGAAACACAACTAATGTTGGGTTTTATGAAACTTTCGTTGAGATTCATTCATATGAGTTTTCAGTGATGAGTAATTCGAATCTCGAATCAACTCTTCAAAAATTCATGAGTATCTAGGGAATCTGGATTTATGAAAGATCTCCAAGGAATCATGAAAGATCTCCAAGGATTCATGAAAGATATCCAAGAATTCATGAATCTATAGAATTTATACAGGATTTCCCACGATTTATTGATCGATGCCCATATTTTTTTGGGCTCGTCTTACGATTTATTCATCGTGTCCCATAGATTTTTGGTTTGTTCCCATCATTTATTGGCATCGTCTGATTAAATATCAATACAATTGAACAAAACAATTCTGGGAAACGCAAAAAAAAAAATCGTGAGAACACGCCCAAACAATTTGGGAAATATAAAAAAAAAATATGGGAACCAACCAATAAATCGTGAGAAACCCTGTAAATCCATTCAAATCCATACGTCTCTAGGGTTTCATTAATCATTCAAAATACTAAATTTGTGTGATCCCGCCTAACAACATGCCTGTTTGTGGGTTCTAGCCTCGCATGAACCGTCTCCCCGTAGCAAAACAAATTATCCGACTG
>KI919389.1:44337-70014 GCA_000473525.2 Anopheles melas | reverse complement strand
CCGCCGCCGCCGCCGCCGCCGGATTGTCTGGTAATGACAAAATAAACGCTAGACAAACCCCAAATCCGACCCGACGTAAATGCGCTGTAGAGAATCATCCATCCACCAACAGCAGCAAGATCAAACAAAGCAAAGAAAAAAAAAAGCACCAAGCAGCGACAACTCCTTAAATCAACCAACCAACCAACCAGGCAAGGATAACGAGAACGAGGGATGAATGAACCGAAAAGCAAAAACAAAACAAAAAAGTGAAGGAGGACAGGAAGCGCTCACTGCTTGAACTGACCTCTCGAGCGGAAAAGCTCTTTTCAGAAATGGAAACCTCGCGTCGTACCACCTCCGGGTTTTACGTTTTCAACGGTCCTCTCCTTCTCCACCCCATATTTTGGTGTATGATGGTTGCAGCAAACAAAGCGGGTAAGAGGGCAAAAAAATGGCCGGGAGAGAAAGTGCAAGCAACGAGAGAAGTTCGTTGTAAATCGTTGTTAAAAAAGGGTTATCCACGTAGAAGGATAATAGTGTTTTCAGTAGGACGGGCCAAAGGGGCGTACGGCACGTTCTGCTCCGGTGCAGATCATTTCCGTTTTCGACCTAAAGTCCAAAGCAAACTCACGTTTTGAAGGGAAGAAGGAGCGGGAGGGTGGGGAGGGTCCCGAGAGTGAGCGCGTAAGTGTGTCCTTGCGGCGTTGAGATTCCGTTCGCCCCGGTGAAACTAAATAAAATTCCAATTTAAATATTTCCAGTTTGTGATTTTTGTCATCATCGTCATCGCATGCACCAGCATCATGCTGGTCTCACAATGGTTGGCCCGCAGGGCTGACGATGGGGATGCTTACTACTGTCAACGAGATGGAAATCTGAATCTGTGCGTTTTCGTCCTGGTGCGCTTGCTGCTTGCTCACGCGATGATCCGAATGCCCCGAGAGCGGGGACATTTGACCCCCTCCGTAAGCTGGTGGGTGGTGGTATCGATTACCAACAGTGACGCAAAGAGAGAGAGAGAGCAGCTCGAACGAGAGATACTGAACTGTTACATTAAACATAGGACGGTTGTGCGGCAGACAAACCATGAGCGCATTCGCTTCAACAGCTGCCAAGTGAAATTTGATTTGTTTCGCTGATCCATCTTTTGTTTTACATACAGTTTACAAAACAAAACGGCACAGAGAATCCATTTGAAGCATGTTCTTGCACATTCTGTTCTACTTCTTCCCCGAGAAACGTGGCCCGGAACTCTGGGAAGGGGAAAAAAGCGCTTCACATTCCCGTACATTCCGCGTGATGCTTCCGCTTACCTGGTAGTTCGGCCCACGCCCGCAGGTCAGCTTCGCGCACGTACGTGGCCTCCTGCGCCTCCACGCAGAACGGTGCCACGTGACGCGAAATTGGCGTGGCACGGTCCAGCAGCACCCAGCCGGTCATCGTGTAGTTCTCCTTCCCTCGGTCCTCTTCCGGCGTTCGGATCGTGCTGGGATTTTTCTGTAAAGATGGCAAAGCAATGACGAATAAAATGGTGAATAAAGCGCTCTCTCTCTCTCTCTCTCTCTTTCGTTTGCTCTATGCAAATAAAAGCAAATGCAATCGAAATGTCCGACGTCGGTCGCGTAGCCCGAAACGATGACACTGTCCATCGCACAGTGCAAACACGGTCACGGCACGTGACCGGATGAATGAAAGGAATAGGGACGGGCGATGAAAAAGCATAAATTATATTCAATTGTACCCCTGGCGGGTGCGCACGGGCGCTCCAAAGTTCTGTTTGACTGTTTTGCTGATTATGCTGATTTTGTATTTAAATGTAGTCGATCTGGCATAAGAGGCTTCGAAACACTCACTCACACAAACATAGAGAAAACAGACAAACATGGGAAGTCGTTCAGGTCAGCTGCAGTGAATTAAATCCATGTGGAAGGGAGAAAAGAATTCATTACGGGACGATTGAGTGGCCACTTTTATGCACATTGTTTATAATGTTAAGATACAACAAGATGGCCACTCTGGCGGGGCTGGCAGCAGTTTGTGATTCAAGAGAGGTCAATGAGTTTAATGACTTGCTGCAGTGAGCTTTCAAGCAATTGAGATGTTCTTATAAATATTTTTTTATTACAAAACTATCAACTACTAAGTAAATAATGAAAATTCCTGTCAAGAATTGCACAGTTGTCTCTGTACAACCTTTGGAATACAAGCAGAGGCATTGAAGACACAACGCATTCCATCGCGAAAGATGATCTTTATTGCAAATAAATATAATTCCTCTACAATTACCCTGTCAAGCGCCATCATGGCTAGGAATTTTAATAACGTTAAGCAACAGTCTATCATCACGACGAGCAATCTCCCCTCCATCATCATCATCTTCAGCATGCTCTTTGCGTACCATGCCGGGAAACAGAATTAATATTGAATGATTGCTTCCGATAGCGGCGCGCCGGCTACAGGCGCTCACAAGTCAAAGATGAGCAAAAGCGAAAGGCATTTCAAAAATGCATAACGAGAAAGTAGAGGAGCAGCAGAAGAAGAGAAAAAAACGCGGGAGGCAAAAATAATACACCCGGAAGTTCATTTTGTGCCAGAAACTTTTCTAATAAGTCACACGGTTTGCCTCACAACGGGGCCAGGCGGCTCTAGAGCTTTGTGGGAAGCAGCTTTGCGCAAAGAAGCGCACACACCCGAACGAAGACGAAAGATTCAGCGCTGATGTAGCAAAGTTTGCGTTTCCCACACTTTGCTTTCTTTCTAGTGCACTTTATCCGACTCCGATGTATCAGTTTTAGCGGGGCGCGGGATGACGCGAGAAGGGATTCAAAAGCGTTTCGCTTCGGTTGAAGAAAATTCATTAAATGCTTGCCTTGCTTCATGCGCTGAAATTCAATTTACTTGTCGAGCCGTTAAATGCCAACGCTGCCATAAACGAGAAATGAAACAGTTTTCAAGAAATTCGCATGATTAGGATGTTCTATAAAAGTGGTACTAAACATTATCTTTCGACGATACATTTTTACCTGCAGCTTATGGAACGATGCGAATTGAGTTAAATTCTTTTGAAAAGCCCATCTTGTTTCCATATTTTCCATCAACTGCCACGAGAGCACGTAAGTGGATCCAACACGTCAGCAACCACATCAACGTCAACTTATTTTTCCGACGCCAACTCAATCACACTGCCAATATGTCAACATTCTCACGGGACGGTTTTCTTTCTGCCCTCGTGAAAGTAATTGGCCCGAATGTACTTCTATATCGCGACAACTCACGTACGGTGTAGTGCGTCTGTCTTGCTCGATCCCAAGGTCTCAATTCAGCTTGACACATGCCAAACCCCGTACCGGCGCGTCACCGACGTCACCATCTACCTACTACAGCATTTGCACTTCTATCAACAAACCGGAAGACGAAACGACGGCTGCAGCGGAAGTGATTGTCACAGGAAATTACTCCGCCAAGTAACGACACGGATTACTCTCGCCCAAGAATCCCCCGAACAGTCGTGCCGTGCAAAAGTTCCATGACGGGCGGGAGCGCTCGTAGTGCTTGGCACTGAACCTAACGTGCCCCTGGAACCGTGCATACCGTCGGTGTGTCGTTTGCTTACACTGTCACCTCTCTTCCTTTTAGTGAATAGGAGGGAAGAAAAAGAGAAAAAACAGAATAGCGAGAGGGAAAAATCGCCGTTCCACTTGAAATCTGTTTCCAACGCCGATCAAGCGCATTTTCGCGATGACGTGACGACACACGGCAAGCGAAGACATTCGGAAACATGCGCCCACCCAAAAATAAGGCTCATTTTGTGGGATGGCACTCCAAAGAAGAACGGCGACGTATTTTTTTTTTCTTCGATTGCATGATTTTGTTATAAAAGAATAGCGAAAGAAAATTTATATTCCTTACCTGTCGTAGTTTTACCATCGCATCGGCAGTGATGAAATCTCCTTTCTGGAATTTGGTCACGAAGCACATCACCTGATACTGGCTCTGGCCCCGTTCCTCCTCGCCGAGCACGAGCGCTTTCAGCACCTGTACTTCCTGTAACGGGGCAAGGAAGTGGAACACAGAGAAAAGAAAACATTAGTAACAGAGCTCGATACAGTTTCAATCAAGTGGCGAGACGATTTGTAAAAAAAGTTGAGATTAAGGATTAAAACAAATTACAAGCACTTTGGACATGGAACATGTCTAGCATCTTTAATCGGGCAGAGTATTGGAGCCCAGTTTAGAGCAGTTTAAGTTTAGAGTAATACTTGCTTGATAATATACACGAGAATGCTTGTAGAAGGAGCACAAATAAAACCAGAACTGTTCAATTTCATACGTTTGACACATCAATAGTCCTTTAAAGGTTTCTATTTCCTAAACGATAGTACACGGTTCCATGCTAGCTGAGCTTCTAAACTGAATCTAACGTTCATAACTTGATTCTCAATTTCGAGCCACCCTTATGGCATGGACTTCATCCGTTAGTGGCGCTTCTATGAGCCCACCAAACGAAAAACGGATGCCTCGGGCCCACGGTTTGCATCAGACCTGTTAAATAATAAGCACATCACCTGATACTGTCTATGAGCCCACCAAACGAAAAACGGATGCCTCGGGCCCACGGTTTGCATCAGACCTGTTAAATAATGTGGACCTACGTAGATGTGTCGTACGGATTGACCATTCAAAACATCGCCTATCTCAGATTAAAAAGTCAGCACCAACCCATAATTCGAACGTTGCACACATATGCTGGCAGTCAGTTGAAATATCTAATGCCTGAACAGCAAGACATCACGTCACAAATAAAACCAGAACTAATTCGAACGTTGCACACATATGCTGGCAGTCAGTTGAAATATCTAATGCCTGAACAGCAAGACATCACGTCACATTGATGGTCTAAGTTGGAACTATTTTGGACAGTTTCCAGATGCTCGCAAACACAATGGACACCAGGTCGTTTGCGGAGAAATGGGAACGATAATGCACGAGCAGCTGCTATAATGACGAGCTTTGTGTCATTCGAATGACGTAAGGAGATCAAGCCCATCAAGGCTGTAAAGTAAGTCTTCACCGTCAGACAAGGCTGGGATGAAGAGATCTCTATGTCAGATAAGGAGGCGGTCGGTTCTAAGCCCTGAGCTGTTCTGACCATTCCTGCAGTAGACACAGCAGATCGGAGATCGGTTTTGTACCGATTTGTACTATTTTAGATATGAATTTTGAATATAAAAATAAGTTATTATTCGTTATTTTATATTTTGATACAAATTTGTGAAGGTTTATTGTTGCCATTTGGTATTTCATAGCAGCAGTATCACTTGTTACATTCAAAACTAATAATTCCTTTGTGCACAAAACACCCATCCATCTCCATCGTCTAGGCAGGTGGTGCGCATCAGTTCTTCTCCCACCGCAACAAACGCCAATGAATTGATCAAAGCCTGTACCAACGGAACCATTGACGTTCGTTCATCGGTGAAATGAATTCCAGCGCTTCAATGGTCCCCCAGCCGGTCGGTATGCGTATGGGAATTTCACACAACTTTCACCAGCTGTGGCGCGCACAAAACTCCATCCAGCCAGGCGGAATTCGCTTTCTCGAGCAACTGACGTGGACTGTGCTGTGGACAAACGATGCTTCCCTGACCACTGTCAGATGGGTATCGGGTGATTGTCGCTTTTGCGCCAAACTGTTACCGAACCGGTGGGGAGGTGAGATCGAAAAAGTGCGTCCAGGACGCTTGCACGCACTTCTTCTGCCGATAGTTTCGTGCAAACAAAAAAAAAAAACCGAACGACCGGACAGTGCGTCGCGGGAGGGATCCGTAATTTAATCGGATTTCGATGCTGTCACCATACATCACATGTACCCACGCGCACCGGCAAAAAGTGGTACGTCTCGAATTCGATACATGAAATACCTTGCGTTACCTGACAAAGAGTGTGTACGATAGCGGGAGGATAGGACGATAAAGGAGAGGGGAAGGAAATCTGACCAAACTTCGTCGAGGATGGGCGTCTTTCACCTGCACTGCACTTGCTATCACGTTCGCTGGAATGTACGCGTCCCACAAGACCACACACACATACACGTAGCCCGTGACGTCCATTTGTTAGCGTTGACGAGATGAACCTTCCCGAATCTTGTTCGACCGGGTTCGGCATGGGGGTTTTTTCATCTGCTCCGTGAGTCCGGAAACTGCACGAAGTCGATTCCTGTGCCTGCCAGGATGGTTATGGAGAAGTAAAGCTAAAAAAAAAAGGCAACACCACATGAAGCAAAAAGACATCCGGAAACGTGATCCGTAGCGCAGAACGATGCCTGGACCTGGTAAATCCGACGAATGCAGACACACTCACATACATACCGAGGACAGACAAATCATAGCCGCAAGTCATAAAGCTTTCACTGAAAGAGAATACTCTTGCAATCCCGCCGGCCAACGAGCCAAAAGGACCGTGTGGACCTCGGGCGCTTCAGCTTTGCTGGAAATCGTTCATTTACCCATGGATGGATCGGTAGCAGCATTGCGGGGACATTCCCAGGAAAACCCCCTTCCTAACGATGGAGCGATGAAAATTCAGCAGCAGTGCAGCGGCGCGTGCACAGCGCTGCGACGGACCGAGCATCCTCAATTGTACCGAAGCCGTAACACTGGTAACACTGCAAACTGACAGATGTCCCCATTAGCTGGTGAGTCTTCATTTCATCCAGCTACGCTGTTTCGAGCAGCACACGGACAGATTTTGACTAATTTAATTTACCCTTTTTCGGAGGCATTTTTAACAGCCTTTTGGGGGTTTAAAATTTTCCAAACAATGTTACACAAAAAGCTGCACATAAAACACATTTCAATTCTAAGAAATACATTTAAACACAACGTTTGAATGGAAATTCAGCGGAATCCAAGCTATTGAACCAAAGGGAAAATAGGTAGATAATATTTAAATGTAATATTCATAACATCACGGAAGCCGCTCCAACAATCACCCAAACAGCGCCCCGTACTCATGATAAGATGTGGTCGTAAAATGTAAAAGGTTTCTTTTGTAGATACAAATCCTTTTTCCGAAGAGCCGAACCGGGTACCGGGTGGCAGATTAAAATGATAACCCTATTAGCAGGTGCTTATTCAAATTTGGCTCTCCGCCCCAAAGGACGACCATTACCCCCGCAGCAGCACAGCAGCACACGCACAGAGGGAAAAACCACCAACAGCAGCTATCGATGGCCTCATCCAAAAGTAATCAAAACCTTTCGGTAAATATATTCCCCCTGCCCCCGACAGACCCGGCAATCGATGCAAATTGGAAGAGGAAATCCTAACACAATATTTACATTCTTTCTCTGGCATCTCACTGGTTTCCCTCGTCACGATCCTCCGATCAGAACATTCGGTAGCTTATACCTAGCGACCACAGTCACTGCTGCAGCATCCCCTCTCTATTGCTGTTGGCATTGAAAACGATTCACGGCAACGATGCGATGTTTGGTTGAGCTTAATTGAATTTCTTGAACCCAACGCACAGCAGCAGGGTTTAAACCGTTAGCCAAAATCCCGTTGCCCGCCTTGATGCAATGAAGCGTACCTTTGATAACCTATACATCTAAATTAGATTTGGAGTGCGCTAGCGTGGAATGTGATTGCAGTCGTTTCAAATGATTACAAAATAATCAAGCACTATTTGCAAGAGAAAATTCAGTAGCTTACAGCATCAACTTGGCAAGCAAATGTACTGAACGAACGTATTAGACTGCAGTCATTGGCCAAGAATAACACTTCCCCGCCCTGCAACAGGTTCACCACTTTGGCAGCCGAAGTAAAAAAGTTCCTCCTTGCAAGAGCCTTCCCGCGAAGCGGTGTCGCCTGCAGTCATGTAATAAGAGTCAAGATTTCCCCATACCCATACAACCGCCACGTAGACCACGCCTGAAAAAGAAGCGTTGTGAAGCAAAAACCATCCAACAGTAGGAAGCAAAACAAAAAAAAAAAAATCAGCACAGCCCGGCCGAACCACACAAAAAAATAAGTCAAGAACTCCCGACAAGCCACAGCCACTGGTGGTGGGTAAATTGTCCTGAAGCGAAAATAATTTTCACTCCGCTTGATAATAGTTTAATAGTGCTGTGAATAATTAATTTTCCACGCCACCGCACCGCCGCCGAACCCCAGCCACAACCCAGAACCCAGGCTCGGAAGGGAAGTTTGGAAAAACTAACCAACTGCCCGCTTCTTCCTACTACTTACTCGTACTTTTACGCCGCCAAACAGCAGCCATAGCGTAAGCCCAACCGGCGCCTGAACGGAAAACGAAACATTTTGTGCTCTGTGTATGTGTGTGTGTGTGTGTGTGTGTGTGTGTGTGTGTGTGTGTGTGTGTGTGTGTGTGTGTGTGTGTGTGTGAGAGTTAAAGTGTTTCTCTACTTTTTTGTGCCTCATTTTACTAGCTCATCGGAGTACATCATTTGCAAATTTTCCTGCAAAATGCCAAATTAGTTTTCCACAGCAGTTGCAAAGTTGACGATTAGTTTTCCGAAGCGTACAGACGGGTGGCGGGGAGGATTATCTGCCAGTGGGTGGGTGGGTAGTGTGGCGCACCGAGGCAGTAGACAGTTGGGAGCATACAAAAAAAGAAGCAAGCTTTCGAGCAGATTGTACCGATTTAGTGCTAGGTAACGATACTTTGATGTTTCGTGGCAGTAGTTGCTCCTCGTGTGCTATCGGTCCACTGCTGTGGTGCGCAAAAAGTACCAGATATTCGAAGCTTTTACGAAACATCGCTGGGTATAGCGATAGAAATGCACATATAATAACTTGTACTTTGTTTGAAGGCCTGCTGTTGTTTATATACAATAAAAAGGAGCGCTTTTTATAACTCTTTCAAGCGATTTTTGTTCGTTTTCCTGTATGAACGCGTAGTTCGTTTGTCAAAGAGTAAAACAAATACATTTAGAATTATTTTTATTTCGCAAAAGGCCAACAATAATCTAACTACCATTTGGAAATGTTCTACTATCAACTATTGATTAAACCGTTTTCCTAAATACATCTTCAATTAGTTAATTGTCAGTTATCAGTAAAGAAATCATTGTTCTGGTGTTGGCAATTCAAAACAATACTAATTGTTACATCGTCGTCTGTCTCACATTGTCAATTCAATATATGAGCGGTGATATATATGTTCAATGTATAGCAGCGTTCGTTCATCAACCATAAGTTTTGAACATTTCAAACAATTTGTGTACAATTTGTGTCTTTTTATACACCAATATCATCGAATGATAAGAATCATGTAGATCAAAATAACAATTTAAAACATATACGTTTGTTCTGCGTAAATCGTGTTATATTTGTAGATTGAAGAACCACTTCACTCGGTTTAGAGTGCTTGATGTTAGATTTAATTTGGAAATAGCGATAAAAACCTTTTAATGTTTTCTGCAATCAAGACGAAGACAAACAACATAACTACAGTTTAAGCTTTTTAAACCTGATATAACAAAAAATTCAAGCTACAAATGATCAACTCATTAATTAAAACTATTGTAGCATCATCAACCCGCTCTTGAGGCTGTTTTCCGGAATCGAACCCCAAACACGGATTCATTTTACAGGTAGCCCCAAAAAGGCAATCCCTCTTAATGGTGGAGTTTAGCCCTCGGCATTAGCACAAAAATGTAACAACCCAAGGAACGCACAGGTACAAAAAATGAACAGAAAAAAACTTCATTAATCCAGCTTCGGTGTGAGGACTACGCCCTTTGGTTCAGAAATTCATTCATCCAACGCTTTCCTGTGTTTCTCATCGAAAAGATCCCCACCACTCTATACCAATGTACTTTAGCCTTAGCCGCCACGTATTTCTCGTAGCTTAGCAAATGGTGAGCCATTTTTTAAAACCCTTCCCCCCTCCCCCCCCCCACCCCTTCTCTAAATTGCTTAAGCCATCTATAATCACACGAAATGTTTTTTGACGGTTTTATGTGATGGAGCGCTTTGGGAATTTGCACCTTTTTGCAACCGTGAACACACATCACATAAACCCACTCACGCACCAAACAAATCGTCATATTACATCGAATTCCGGAAAATGATTCTCATTCCACTGTCAAACGTGGGGGAATGGGGTTTGTTTCGTGCCAGCATATTGTACCCTTTTCAGCCGGGTACGGTAATTTTGTCCGCAACGCATTACCATGATGAAGGCAGTCACAGCGCAAAAAAGAAGACTGTGAGGGATCATTTTTCTTGCTGCTGCTCACAGCTCGAACAGTTGGACTGTTTTCCGACAGATTTCTGACCCAAGAGTGTGTTTGTAAGCCGCAACGAACTGTTTGGAAACTAATCCAACAGAGTATCTTTCATATGAAGTCCGCATTTCGCACATTTATTCCTAGAACGCCCGTTCAGCATCAAAACCAAACAGAGAGGAAAAAAAAAGAAGCTATCATCACATTCCTTCACATCCTCTTGCACCTATCTGAATTTTATATCCCTTCCTACTTAAACCTAGCTTAGTTGTCATTCCCGAATGAAAATGGAAATGGGTTTCCAGCTGAAAGATCCTTCCAGTACTCAGGAATAGAAAGAGAGAGAGAGAGAGAGAGAGAGAGAGATAGAGAGAGAGAGAGAATGAGAGGTAGAAAAAGAGGTTCAGGTTCGTCGTCGCCACCGCCACACGGTGCTCACTTCCATCTGTTCCCTTTCATCAACATTCACCTTGCCTTTTCCCTACCAAAAAACCAGAAACGTAGATTTGTCGATTTCCCTACCAAAAATGGCTAACGATGATACTTTTTATGCTCTTCCACAAACCTTACCTTACTAGGTCGACCCTTCGATTACGCTACTTTAGCATTCAAAGCAGTTAGCCTAGATTTGCTTCCAGCTTTTCCCACTCCATATACCTTCCCCACCACCCACATGCGCGTTCGCTCAAAATCTTGCGTCTTGATTTCTTATTACACTCTTCCGCTTGTTATAGAGCGCTTTTGCTACGGGAAATAGCACACAGCCACAGTCCTGCCGGCCTTTGTGTGTTGGCCGAACTTCTTACAGCCGGATTTGGGTTTATTATCCAAGGCAAACATGTTGGCCGTCTTATGACGCTTTATTAGAAAACCCCCGAGAAGGAAAGAGAACTCACCACCCTCCGCCCCACTCGGTGGATGGAAATGAGAATCGTTGGCCCGAACGAACGCATGATGTCGGCAGGAAGCAGCCCGTAGAAGAACAGCTGTAAGCTTTTTCTGTGTCCGGGGCTGTAATTCCATATTTGTTGATTTAGGGTCCGCTGTGTGTTACACGGTTGTTCCGGGAAGGGCAGAGTGCAAATGGTCGGTACTAAACAAATGATTGTTTACTACAAATTACTTAACTTAATTCTTCGTGCTAATGCCTCCGAGGGGATGCGTACAACATAATAATGTTCGGTTTATTTTTCTGTGGAGCACTTGTGCTGGATTGAGTAGGATCTATCAACGTCTCTGGGAAGTGCGTTTGCTGTTAATGATAATGTTCTGATCAATTCGTTTCACCACTCAATGCAAACCCGATGCAAAGCTGATTAATTATTGACCGAATCAATTATTGGTTTATTATGAAACTTCAGATATTTGTTACATCACAGTATCACAGTAGATTTTCAGAAGTTAGCATCCATCCAGGAAAATAAAACTCAAAAATCATCTTTATATCACAATGATCCGATTATCAAAACTGATTCCGTTGATTTGTGAGTTTTACTCAGCTTTATACATGAAGGATATAGTGTCCGTGAAACTGCCAAGAACCGATTTTAGTCTCTGTATATTTCTCAGAAATCCGCTACAAAGGAGTAGGATAAGCGATCGAACCACTGAACCACAAGAGGATACAAGAATCTTAAAATGAATATAATCAGCATATTTGAAAAAGAATGCACATGCCACAACCATTTCAATTACAATATTGCACTTTACTTCGAGCGAGTTGGGTGTCACGAGACAGCTACATCTAAATGAACACGTTGGAAATTCCTTTCACGATGAAACATTCCAGCGCAAGCAATGAAGATGCGAAAGTGGAATGTACTTGGCACACAGTTGAAACATTCCTGCCAAGCGCTACGCAACAAACCCATGGACAAGATATTTTTATCAACTGCCTGACGAACTAGCGTGGCTCCTTTTTCATTGATGCTCCTGGAAACAACCTACTTCATTTAATCACGCTCACTCGGGCGCTGGAAAAACATAGCGAAAATGTCGGGTGACAAATTTTATTTCCCATGCCCACCGAATACAGAGTACACACTACCGGCGCCCCGGCATGAACCCGGGCAGCAGTAAACAACAAAACAATTCTATTTCGTGCGAGGACGCCCACAGCTCAGCTACCAATGGCGAAATATGGAGCAGCAGCAGCAGCAGGTCGAGCACTTGCTGGCCCAACCGCCCTTCCCCGCATCCCGTGTCAGCGCGTGCCGGGCATTCCAATCTCGATCGCGGTGCGGTGCGAAAATTCATTAAAACTTTCCCGTCTCGGGTGGCCACCGCCGCGAGGTGAGAACTTTGGTGTCTTTTGAAAATGTGCAAAAAATGGCTTTTTTCATCTTCCCATCGCAACGTGGCAACGTTCGGTGCGAGATTTGGAAAATGCTCTAAAGCAAAGGAAAGCTTGCTCCTCTCTCCCCATCTCTGTCTGTCTCACTGGCTGTGTTAGCTCGGGGACAGAATGAAGCGGTGTACGTCGCGGGAGTCTCTTAAAATGCCGTGACAACATCACCACCGCGGCACCCGCCCAGCATCGGGAGACGGTGATGGCTGGCTTCCCGGTGATGAATAAAAACGTCATGCAGCGCGCGTACACCTTTTGCCGACTTTTATCATCATTATCGTCAACCGCGGCGCCGCGGTCCTGCGGAAAGCATCCAGCGATCAGACGACACAATGATCGGAACGAAAAATGCTGCGCTCCCACGCGTTAACACGTGATGGCGGGCGAAGGGAGGGTGGTGCTGGGTTTAGGTAAAAAATGCTTCAGCAAAGCACGCGGCAGCTCAGATTTCTTGCTCCCTTCCCCAGTTTTCAGCTTTGCCATTCACAAAACACAATAAGTAAGAAAAACAAGGAAAAAGTAAAGTGTTTTTCAAGCAAATAGGGAAAAAAACGGAAACTTTCAGCAAAGTCAAACATCGAGTGTTAAAAGTTTGCCAAGTCATAAAAAGTTCCCCGTTAAGTCAGCCGAACACTTCCTCGTGTGACATGATTTATTTGCCGACAGGCGACGTGGCGTTGCTGCTAGCAGATATTGCTAGTACTTTTAGCAATGATGCGAACTTTTGAGACTGTAGCTGTTAAGGAATTATTAAAGGTGATAAATTAAGGGCATTGGTATGCATTAGTATGGAAGTATGAAAAATTGCCATTTTTAAGAACTTTTGGTTATGATGGGATGTTGTATTTAACCAAAAATAAATAAATGAAAAGCGGCTCAGTAGAAAATATTTAAAAGCGTGTGCATTTTACGCCGTGATTTTTAGTTACTTTACTGATTTTATAAATATTAAATTGGACATTACGGATCAATGAGTCGTAAGAAGTCCAAAACAAGATTATTATCATAAACAAAATGAAATGCTGCTACTAATTCTTCATTCTAAATCTAGCGTAGAATGGATCGTCTCCCCGTAGTAGTATGCGTACTGACTAACCGGCTGCGTGACTATTGAATAAAGTCTCGAAAGCTTGTTCAGGCTGGAATGTTCGCGTAGGATGTTACGCCAAAAAGAAGAAAAAAAAGAAGAAGAAGAAGAAGAAGAAACTTTATTAGATTCTTCATCTGAACGATTCCAATTCTTCTGTTTTGGATGAAACGGGGATAAGTGGATAGTGAAATAGGCTGGATGTTAGGACTGTACTGTTGCAGCACGTCTTGTCATGAAATTAGGTAGGATGTAGTCAAAATTACAACTAAGCACTCTAGAAACCTTACGAAGGGCGTGGCAGTTATGAAGTTAGACATTTTCATTAAGTTTATGGCCATTTATGTGAATAACAATGTAACAATGTTATGTAAGAGCCCACAAATAGTACCTAGCTGAAATGTGTTTAGTACCATTAGCGTTGAATTAAGCACTACATAAAACTACGCGGTGCCCACTCCCAGCTTACAAATATATTTGCCTTTCAATCCTTCTTTGTTTAAGAATCCCTCAAGTTTGAAACCTCAGTAAGGGCTGCTTAGGGTCTCCACTCGTATTTCTATCCGCCACTGAGCACCAAATGAAAACCAAACGGAACGGAACTTACCAACGGATAGTTTTAGCTTAAAACAGATTTGAGAGTGAAGTAACAGTTTTGAACCACTTGGGGTTTTTAGTCAAAATAATATAAATCGCGTGATTCTGATTTGACGAGCAACAATTTTCGTTGAAATTCGTAAAATATTAAGACCTCGTTCTGCATGACGAATATTCTTCATGTTCTTTTGGCTCAACAACCGTTGTCGTTGAAGGCCTGCCTGTACTACTTGTGGGGTTGGCTTTCACTGACTTTTGGATTACCCCCCATAGTAGTCATAGTCAGGCCTACGGCATAGTGGCACCACGGTCTATTTGGGGCTTGAACCCATGACGGGCATGTTGTTAAGTCGTACAAGTTGATGACTGTACCAGCAGACCGGCCCCTAAGTAAAACTACGCTCTACAAAAATTGCATTTTTGCCCGCGTGAATCGGAGTAGTCTAAACAATGCGCTTCTCAATTCTGAAATATCTTGTCCCGTTGCCTCTAACGATGTGTTTTGTTTATTGTAGGAGTTCAATTCATATCGTACTTGCTGGTGAGTCATTTGAAAGTAGATACTCTTAACAGCAGTCTAACAATTGTTAACACTATTATTAAATTATTAAATGTACAACCCGGCAGTACGGAAGAACTCAGCAGGAAATGGAAATGACCCCTTAATACATTATTAGGTAATCATTATACTAATTTAAACTTGGCCTCAGTTCAACAATAATTCCATTACATATCCTCCCTAAGATGCAATCCAAACTAACACAAAAAGTTCGGACGTAAAGACAGAGGTTGTAATCCAAATCCAAATCAGAAGTGAAATACTGGCAGCATTGCGTACTTTTAATTTAGGTTACCTTTGTTGTACGAACAAAAAACCCTTGCACTCACAACCACGAAATCACAGCTTCGCCCAGCACTGTTCGACACTACCGTACAAGCCCCGTCCCCGTCGGCCGCTCGGGCAGCCGCTCCGTAGGAAACAATTAATAATGAAACGTCCGCCCGAGACGAGAAGGCACACCATAAATTAAAACCACCGCTGGAAAGCCGACCTCACCGGAAGGAACCGGAGCACGAAGTCAATCATTTTACTTTTCTTCATTAGGTACGTTGCCATCAGCGATCGTCGTCCATCGGGTGGTTGCCGACGAGTTCCGAAAGCCGGGCACCAAAAAAGAAAAAAAAAAACGTCGAGCTTACCAAACGTGTGGCCACCGGAACGGCTTCATTAAGCGATGCACGAAAACAACTTCCAGCGCGAAAGCTGGTACTGGGCTGTTGCACACACACACACACACATTCCCTTTACCACGCGCAACTCTGCATAGTTCTAGCTTCACACAACTCGCCAAAAAAGCGGAAAAATAGACCCACTGCGATGCAGAAGCTTTCTGATTCAGCTCACGCTCACACACGCTGCGAAATCCTTGAAACAACGTGATCCCGCCGACCCTCTAGTCATAGGGCAAATGAAGGTGAACGGGTTCGGAAGCCTCCACAACCCGGAACAACGGTTGGTTATCGTGGACATTTCGCGGAAATTCTCTCCCATCCCACACATACACACACACCCGAAATCGTCTACCCGTCGGTTCAATATCGTGCGCCGTAGCAACAGGTGGCACACGCGGACGGCTGGCCGATAATATCAAATGATTATCCACAAATAGTGAAGAGCTTAGGCTCGCAAACTAGTGATCCAACAGACACCCACACACACACACACACAAGGCACAGTTGCACTATCGGATCGATGGGTTTTCTGCCAGCGTGTCAGTGCAAGCCAGGCAAATGCGAACGAAGCGATCCCGCGAAAAGGAAGGTAAGCTGTCAGCCGTAACCTCCGGCAACACAATCTCGACCGGATATCGTTTGCAGGAGTTTAGCTTCCGGGTCGCTACATTAGCAAACGGATCACGCGTCCTCTCTAGGTTGTGTGTTTGTATGTGTGAGTGTGTGTTGCCTTTTCAATAAGAATAAAGAACTAGAGCTCAGAGAGCACTAGAGAAAAAGCTGCTGCACACTGTGTACCTTCTGCAAGATATTGTACCAAGTTCCGAACGAATAACGCCTAACACGCCTGCAAGTGATTGTTCGGTAGCGGAACGCGTTCAGCACTATCGTCTGCTACCATTATTTACCGGTGCAAACGGCGATCGCAAAGAGGCGTCATTTTAAGCAAAAAATAGGCAAAAGAAATAGAAACTCCAGTACTTTGAAGAAGAAGAAAAAACAGCATACACAGGTCAGCCTTTGTAGCAAATGAGCCTAGCCCGTGCAGTCTTAGCATTCACTCGGTCGGCAGAACAGCTTGAAGAGGGAAAAAAGAAACAGCCCCGGTTAACTCCTTTATTGGCTGAGATGGGTAAGTGGAAGAAAAGTTTACAACCGTGAACTTTGTGCAGCAACTAGCAGGAGAAGAAGAGAAAAACAAATCCCAATACGGCAGAACACAACTACATCAAACAGCAAGATTGATCGTTTCCGGTATTTCACAGAAAAAAGACAAAAAAAAGAAAAAAGCATATAAAAACAGGCAGTTTGGAGTACGTTTGTACGCTCCTCCACCGTTATACGACATATTTTCGTCGATGTTTTGTCTGGACTGAAACGGTACCGGTACCAGGGTCGGAACTATTCTCTTATTGCACTGCCGTTTGCACTCTTAAATCTTGCCGGAAATGGTGCTCACCTGTGCACTTGGTGACATTTGTTTCTTTTCCGGACGAATTGTTGCACCGCCATGCCTTTTGCTATCGCTAGCCTGCCTCGCCTGCAATAGCCGCTTTAGTACTTTGATGTTTTGTTGTTTGACTAGCTGAGGGTTTTTTTTTATTCCATTCTGATTTGTATTGATCTATGCTGCGTCTGCATTCGGTAAACTCGGTGTTCTAAAAGGAAAAATCCTTTGATGTTTTTGATGCAATCGTATTCTTTGATTTTTTTTTACTATTTGCAATGAAGAATTTGTGCAATTGTTTGTACGTTTCATTGTTGTGCGGATATGCTTTACGATTGGAGTCGCTTTTCCACTGAAAAGTGTTTTTTTTAATTTAAGAACTTCAAAAATACAGTAGATTTTTTTGTTTTGCTTAATAAAAAACAAGTTAAAATCCTGTTTTAAATTTATTTCATAACACAACACAATCAATAATACTGTTTTAATTCCCTGAATTGAAATACTCATAACTTCTCCAATGGTCAAATTTATGTCAGCATTCTTCAAACAAACACATAACATAAATAACAAACACATGTACATAGATGGCATTGCTTGAAGCACGAAATGCACAGAGCGCTTTGCTCATTAATAATTGCAATCCAATCCGATTGCCAACACAGAAGCACGTATGGCGGATTTTTCAGTTACCCAAAAAATTGGCTTTATATCAATCCAGTTCCGGTGCAATCCATCCAACAGAATTGAGTTACGATTTTGCCCGCCATCCAGCGCGACACCACTAGACACAATTAGTTTGACACAAAAATCCGCTACACCAAATCCCAGAGCCAACCACGTAGGGGATGGCACGCCGCACGCCAGCCAGCTCAGATTTCTGTTTTAAAACATTGCTAGCGAGCGGAAAGCAGAAAAAAAAGAAGCAGCAGCAACGACATAGCGTCAAAAACCTCCACACGAACAGACTTCTGCCATTAAAATGTCAATCAGACCGCCAGACGACAGGCGCACCAGAGCATCGAGCAACCGGAAACTAGGACGACGCGGACCTTCGGCTACCGTGTCGCCTGGCAACTCTTCATCATCATCACCATTGCCGTCGTCGTCGTCATCGCTGTCGTCATCGTCATGGTGGGTTGATGTTTGCTCAACACCGAGAAGGTGGGCTAGGGTTTAGGTTATTTAACTCCGTAGCAGCAGCCAGCCAGCCCGCTAGCCCAGGAGTGGCCGGAAGAAATCACGAAACCCGTTAAACAACACGGTACGTCTGATTCTGGTTTTTTTTTTATAATCCCTCACCATTCTATGCGCGGAAAAGCTAGAACCCACGGGGAACGGGGAAGAAGTTCCAGGCAGCCACGGCAGAGCTCTGGTGCGACAGTGTGACGCAGCGTGTCTGACATGGTTGCGGATATTGATCTATCCGTGGATGTGGATCCGTTGTCAACAAACATACACACACACACACACACAGGAGAAAAAAAACACAGTGAAATGAGCTAAAGTCAGGAAAAGAAAAACACCGCACCGCAACGCGCGGAAGGAACTCATTTCTGTCGGTTTGCCTGCGGCTACGGACGAAACGGTTGAAACGCGCCCCATCAAACGGCCCTTTGCATGATGCAGCAGCACAGCTGCAGTAGTGCGCATTGCAAATGCTGGCTGGCGTTCTTATCACATCGCTTTCGTCGACATATTGCATCGCACCGTAGTGTTGGGGAAAGGGGAGAAAAAAACAAAATCAAGGTCTCGCACGGTAGGAAGGCTCGATATAAAAATAGAAATCCTCACATTTGCCCGTATGCGGTCGCTAAACCATTTTGAGTCGTTAGACAGCACCATCGTAACCAGTACACTGAAATGCTTTAAGTCCCGTTGCGGGCAAACTGAGTTAGATCATTTATATAAGTTTTAAATCTGAATATACCACAGTGTGTTTTGAAATCGATACTTCCATCTCTAGATAGCCTATTTCGCTTGTACTATTTCATACAACTGAAAACATCACAGAAGCTCGAAGTAAATGCATGTTACTGAACTATTACCGCTTGGGGCGTGGTCTGGTATTCAGACAAACTACAATGTATTCCAGGAATGCCACGACGTAGTCTGATGACATCGTTCTCAGTGGATATATTAGTATCCTTGGGCAAACCTAGCAGCAAACAGGACATACTTGATACTTTCCTATCAAAGTCTAACTACCCATACTACAAGCAGAGATCATTTACTCTGAAGTTGACTTCTCCTCAGCACCTAAGATATACCATCAACGTGCGTGGAGATGAAAGTTATTGCATTGCATTGATGGTAAAGAGTCTAGAATAGATATGCACTTACACTTTTGAAGTCAATCAGCTCTGTTATAAGCGTTCCATCACTCCGCTGGAACTCTAGTGTGCATGTTTCATCGCCAACACTGGACGTTATTGTCTCCTGCACGATTTCGCCTCCCTGGAAATAATTCAAAGGTAGAAACAAACCATTAAAAATATGATAAGATTAATGTTCTTGTGAAAAATATAATAAAAATATTTTTAACTAAAGTTATATTTTAAGATAATTAATATGTTAAAGCCTATTTAATTCGCCACATTTCAAGTACAGACAGCGCCTTACCCCCTTTACTATCTTTTCTTTTAAAACCCTCCTTTTCCAGAGAGTGTCCCACCCTCGAGCAAATAGATTACAGACAAAACGATTAAACCCACTCGCTCCAAGGCGGGGAAAGCTTACAAAAAATGAGCGTTTCGCCACGGCCTCTACACAAACAATAAATTGTTTTGCGGAAGATTAATTTAAAATCCAATTTTCTTTTAATTACGCCACACGATAAATCCCAGCCCAGCCAACGACACACCCGGTTTGGCCGGCCTATCCCGAGCCTGGCTGGTCTGGCGGCTGTGTGGCACTTTGGAACGCGGTGTGCTCGTTCATCCTTTACGTGTTCCGGAAAAGTGTTTCTGACCAACTCCCACCCCTCGCAGAGAGGAGTAGCAGAACGGCGGATGGAGGGGACGAGCGCGCACAGTTACCTCATCGTTCTCATTAAGCGCACCAGATAAATCCCGAAAAAGCACGCTTTTGACACCCGGCCGACCGGTGCACGTGCCGTAAATTCCGAGACTAATCCGGTTTGAGAGCTAAATTAAACAGCTTTTGGATGGAGTCGACGAGCTTGGCCAAACTTTGTCAACCGAAAAGCCTCACTAGTATCGATCCATCAACAAAGCGGGACCGCTATAGGAGCGTGACAGGCTTGGATGGGCGGGCGTGTCGGGAATAGTACGGAAGAATTAGATTGTTTCAACCGATTCTTAGGAAACGTGGCTTGAAAAGAATTATGTCTCGGGGCCTATTGATGACTTAAAAAAAAGATAAATATGGGATTTGAAATACCTTTCATCCTTTGGTACATTAAAAAAAGCTATTTCATTATGGGTGATCATTCTCGAAACAAATGTAACATTAAATATTCACAAGTAAACGAGGCAGTCTAATCGTATGTCAATTTATTCCACTCCATTAGGGAAACAATGCATGCGAAATACATGAAAAAGTAACTAAAAAGCTCGAATTATGAAATACTTCCAATCCTCCCGGAAAAATGCCGTTTGGTCCCACCAAATAGCTCCCCATTAATTCTGCACCATTTGCAAGTTTTAGATTTGTGGGATTTTAATTTCACGTAGCGCCCGACCCGAAACGACCGAACACAACCCAGGTAGGTGGTCCCGCTGGTACACGGAATCCAAATTCGCAGGAAATATTGCGAACCTCAACCGAAAACAGGTCGGAAAGACGCATCATTCATTCGCGGGGCGTCCGCCCCTAACTGTCCGGCGAAGGATTGCTGATGAAAAATTGTACTTTTTGTTTAGGCCATGATTTATTCATGCGCACCACCACCCCCGGGAACGTGCCCAAATATGGCGCTGGACATACGGGTAACGGTGCCCCGAATGCCGGACAGTGCCCGACTAAAGCTGTCTATCAAATGGAACGGAAAACACCGGCGCTCCGGTGTGTTCGTTTGCATGACCACGCTCTGCAAAACCTCCATCACGGGGAGGATTTTTCGCTCAACGGTGTCGAAATTATCCACACGAGACGTGACGGACACAGACACACAGACACATCAAAACCCTTTTTCGAAGGCAGCAAGAGAGAGAGAGAGAGTGGGAACAAACTGAAATTTATTGGACACCTGAGATCACGGCAACCGACTACGAGGTATCTTTTTCTCCTGCCGGACCCACTGACCGGGGACGTATTTGGGCAACTTTTGTTCCACCCCAGGTAGAATACAACACAAACGTCACATCGCAGGCATCGGGGGAGGCTTAAAAAGAGCGTCCCAGGAAGCGACAGGGATGAAGAAATCGGCCATGAAAATGGACCAGACACGGCTCACGGTCCGGAAAGCACACCAGTCACACTGTGGCTGAATGCTGAGTTCGGATTTTTGATGACCGAAGCAAAGAACCAGTCACAAACCCTTCCTGGAAACGACGGTGATCCAAGAGCGGTACCATCATTAGCCCGAGCTAACCGACCGAACCGGCATTAACTCTGGCCTAAACTTTGCCCCACGCAAAAAAGGCACCCTGCTCGCACACGAAAGGCACATCCATCCCGGGCGTCACTGAAGTGAATCGTCATTTCCGGAACCGACAGAAACTCAGACCGAGGCGAGTTTATGGGAAACACGAGCGACATGCTGACGCTTCCGACTGAATGAGCACAGACGTCACACTTTCACCGGTCGTTCGAGTTAAAGCGAAAGGAGCATGGAATGTAAAATGGACACAGCCAGCCTGTCAGCCACCCAGTCAGCCAGAGCCGGCCAGGATCGCCTTTTTACTCTCGAATGCTTTTAAGTTTATTGAAAATATTTATGCTACTCATGCTTTGCCCAACGGGCACCGTTCGGAAACAGAGCGTCGGTGGCAGTGAGAAACTCAAAAACACACACACCACACCGAAACATCGCCTGGTGAAGATTTTCTTTAAAAGAGAGAGAGAGAGAAAAAAGTCAGCTCGGCGGCAGCGGGCCACGATTTACGACGATCACGGTACAAATTGAGCAGCAAACGAACGACCGAAAGAACGTACGAAAAGCACCATCATCAGCAAAACCTTCCCTGGCCGGACGCGGACGACATCCCGAGTTCCATATCCCGCCGAGGGCAACCTCGGTGACACTTCAACTTCGAGATGCTATCGGGGGGAGGTTGGCAATCAACAGCCAAACACCGCACCAGCTCCCGCAACACAGGCCGTCCCGACCGGACCCGTGTTGTGAGCGGGCGTGACATCTGAGCGGGCGTGAAAATTGCTGCCACCACTTGTTTCTACTTAAAATGTTTATCTGGCAAGGGCCCGCCGCTAGCCGATGGACGGCGTCTTCTTCGGGCGAGGCCCGCCGTGGTCGCTGAAAAGTTCAACTTCCGGCGCTGAAGCTCGTCTCTCTGTGTGTGTTTGTGTGTGGTTAGTGAGTTGAGCGCGCCTTGGTGGTGGACCGACGGGGAAGCCGAACCGATGACGCGGTGACTTTTGTGAACCATGCGCTGGACGTGTTTTTCCGTGGTCTTGCTGTCGGGATACCGGCTGGACGTGAAGAGACGGGTTGGCGATAGATACTTGGTACGGGAATTGAGAGATAGGACCGACGGCACACTCCGTCCATCCATCGTTCGGTTCCAGGTTCAGCGAGGTGTCTAGTCACGCAAGCCGGAGCAAAGTGGTTCAAAAGTGCAGCCGTGTCGGGGCAACGCTCGTCGATGGGGCCGCTGTTTGCACAATGATTAGGGCATGCAGCGTAATGCATGGACGCGGTTGCAATTTATGAGGTGATGTGGAGATAATGGAGTACATGATTGATCCGTAAATATTGTTTTACATTTCCTGAGAGGATTCTACCAAAGGAGCTTAACGATCAACTGCAATTGCATATTCATAGTTTACGCTATACGCTATTTTTCATTATATTTCCATTAGCCTATCTAGATTGAAGTGAATAAGCCTTTTAATGACTATTAAGGAAAACATATTTCAGGGATGTTTTTTTGCTTTTGATTGTCAAACCACGTACACATTACGTACATCTATTTCTGATTTCTGCTTTCATACAATTATGCAAATATTAACTCGGTAATAAAACATCATAAACATTTATCGTATTCACAGCGAAGTGAACTAGAGTGAGCGAAATCATGATTATTTCTACTACAAATAATTTTATAAAGTATGCTTTTCCAACTGAAGGCAGCAACAGTAGTCGCAATTCCTTCGACCACGACACCCGTTCTTACGGGTATTTGTTGTGCTTTTACAGTAAAAATTAATATTTTTCAACATTTTTATGAAGCTATCTCAGGCTACTGAAAGGAGGCGAAAGTATCAATATACAGGCAATGCTCAAGTTGAAAAAAAATTACTACAAGTAGTCGCTTCAATATTCGTTCATCAGGGCATTATATAATACAACGAAAAAGAGTGCTTTCAACAGTTCAATTAAATAATTTCCAAAAAAAAAACACGGGTATACTAATAAGGTAGAGACATTCATTACTACATGTATGTTTTAAATACTATAACTAACTACAATTGTCCGTCCCGACTCTGAAAATTTTGGAACATACTCTGGAAGCTAGGTCCGGAATCGTCTGACGCGGTCCAAAATCGCTCAACGTCGATGTCATCTGGAGTCGTCCGAAGTCGGCCGAAGTCGGAGTCGACCGGAGTTGGGGCCGTCCAGAGTCAGCCAGAGAGGGCCGGTGCAATATTTTTTTGGTAAGGCATCTCATCTCCGACCTCGACATCTCCACTTCGGTCGGCTCAAAAGAAAGAAAGGCCCATTTAAGAAGTGCATGCGCAAAGTAAAACATCTAGAAATTGATAATCTGACCACAACCACATTGCACCAGCCGTCTTCGGTCGATTCCTACTACAGACGACTCCGGACGACACTGGACGGCTTCAGACGACTCCAGGCGACTCCGGACGACTCCGATTCCGGACGACTCCGACTCCAGACGTCACCGGCTCCAGACGTCTTCGGCTCCACACGTCTCCGGTCTACGCCTTACGACTTCGGACGACGCGGACGCCACACGACTAAAAGTTTGGACGACTCCAACTTCAGACGACTCCGACACCAGATGACTCAGACTGCGGGCAACTCCAATTCAAGGCGGAACTGGTGTTTCCGATTTTACCGGAGTCGGAATCTGTCTAACAACAGCCGAAGTTAAATCAGGGTCGTAGATGCGCTCCCGAGAGCGCACTACTAATCTTCTCCAAAGGATTTATGACTTACATGGATTATTTAGAAGCTATTTCTGTTCAAACAAGAATAAAATCTTAAATGACTTTGACGAAATGAGTATTTCAGTTTTTAACTATATTTTTAAGCCACCTAAACAAAGATTGTAATAAAAAAAAAACTTAAACGAACATTCCAGCAAGTAGACAAACGAAATACAAACTGGCAGATACAACCAGATACTTGAAATAACACTGTGTAGTAGCATCGAATACCTGCAAACACAAAAAAATTATTCTCCACCAAAACTGATCCATAAATCTCCATCAATCGCTTATACCTGACGGGTGTATTTGTGCCCCGAAACAACCGGCAAACTATTATGCACCCCCAGCTATTGGCCTGATCATCACCATCATCAACGGCACGCCTTCCAACGCCATTAACATCATTTTGTTAATGTGTGTTCCTCCACATCCTTCCAACATTTGCATCGTGCGATTGAAATTGTCATCCGCACACCCGGTGCCGGTGCGCCGAGCTGATTGATTCCAAATCCTACCCACCCCGTTCTACGAATTGATGCGTTGATTTATAGCCACGGTGTTCTGTGTGCGGTTTTGCTGCCACGTATCCACGTACTACGTCTAAGAACATGACTATGGATGCATGGTGCGGTACCGATTCTATTACACACGATCAACCGCAGCAGCCAACAGTGCCCCTCAGCATGTCTATGCTAATCTCTGTCCAATTCACCTTTCGAATGGGGGAAATATAAGAGAAGTAGAGAGGCTACACAGCCTTTGCTGTGGCTTCATCGCCGTACGGATCAGCAGCGAAGAAAAATTCTGACCTGAACAATCCCCCACCCCCAAGTCTTACCTTTACTATCGCCCACCCTCTGAATCTGCAACTCATTCCACGGTGCTTTACCATACGTCATACCGGCGGCTGGTTGCATATTCAACAGAGTCACCACACCTTGCCGACCGCGCCGAGACACACCAGAGCGTGTGGATAAAAGTCACGTGAAATGGATCAGATTTTTTTTTGCCTCCCAAAACAACCTAGAGGGAGAAAGAGAGAGAGGGGGACCTGGTGCTGACAATGTCGAAAAAAAGCACGGACCACCCACAGTACGTATGGTGGCCTTCGCCTGCAGCCGATCGAGAGAACAAGTCGTTCCTGCCATCCTGCCCGTTTTATCGGTGTGAACGGAAGCTGGTTCGCATTTGCCACAAAATACATATTCAAGCCATTATCCGGGATTCCGGGACAGAGCAGAGTTGAGGAGGGGGAGGGGGGGGGGGACTGTTTTTGCACCCGACCACTCTCGGAGGAGTCAGTGATTTCGGTTTTTGTCTCTCGGGCGACTCTTCCGCCCTGCCAAACGCAAGCCTCCCCGCCGGCTAGGCTCTTCTTCTCTACGCGCCCCGGTGGTAGTATGTGTCGGCAGATCAGG